>JAQFZC010000164.1:0-73447 GCA_034695205.1 Dicyrtoma fusca | reverse complement strand
AGATTACATATTTGATAACAATAAATATTGTGTAGAATTAATCGCAAAAATACCGGCTTATTTAGTGCTCAATTCAGTCTGTGCCCGTCAATGATAAGCTGCTCTCCATAGAGACAAAAACTACTAAAATAATTCAAAGAGCTGCTGTTCATCATTCAACATGTGTGTGCGTAGGGACAATAAAGAATGCTGCCATCGTTAGGAACCAAAATTGATATTTATTGGTCTGTATTTTTATATTTTGTACTGTGTAGTGGGAAGGTTTTACAAAGAAGCTCAGGGATTGAAGCTCCTGGCTCTCTTCGGAATGAGCTTGTCCTCTGTCTATTCTGTGCGTGGGTTCTAGTCTACTTTGCTCTGTGGAAAAGCGTGCGATCTTCGGGGAAAGTCGTTGTTTTGACTGCTACCTTTCCTTATATAATGCTCTTTGCATTCTTGATATTTTCATTGACGCTCCCTGGAGCGGATCAAGGCCTGCGATTCTTTTTCAGACCCCGATGGGATCTGCTGCTGGATGCGAAAGTAAGTTGGAAGATACGATGATGGTCGTAATACTAGTATTTATTTACATTTCAACGTTGCTAATTAATACCAGTGTGGTCGTAATAATGCTAGACGAGGATAATTAAGGGTTCCTCTGCAAATTAATCCCTTCTCTTTAAATTCCCCGTCAATGTGAACATCCGCCAGGATTGGAAATGCTCATTGTCTTTGGATTAATTATGAATTCGACAGATTAACCTCAACGAATGTCACAACGAGTTGTTTCATGTCCACAGTATAGATTTTGCTGCTTTAATTAGCGCCACGTTCCTTCCTTCCAATTCAAATCTGCTCTGATTAATGAATTCCTCATCAGCCCTTTCCCTACACAGTATTTGCAAATTATTGTACTAGAACACTTGCCAATCCTAATTGTTATCGAGTCCACTCGATCCGCTGCTAGTAAATATTGACCCTTTGTGTTATGAGTTATCATGTTTTTTCATGCATTGTGGTCTTGAACCAAAGGAAGTAATTATATTGTACATGATTTCGTAGTGTTCGTAAGCAGATGTGGTATTGGTGTAATTTTATTATTTTAAAGTAATAAATGTGAATTGACATGTCTGGATTGTATTTTAAGGTGTGGGTGAATGCTGCAGCTCAAAATTTCAACTCTGTGGGTCTAGCCATGGGGTCTATCATGACGTTTTCCAGTTACAATAAATTTTCAAATAATGTTCTGACGGATACAATTGCCATAACACTCACAAATGCTGTAACAAGTGTCTTAGTGGGAATTACAGTCTTCTCAATGCTGGGCAACATTGCTCTGGAACAAAGGACGACCGTGGATGACGTGGTGGCCGATGGTAAGGTTTATAGTTTGGCTTGCTACAAGAACTGTGTATGTATTTAATATAGGTTCATACTATTAGTCATGGGATTGTAAATATTGCAAGTGTCATTCGTTCGTTCCACAATATTTGGCTATTCGTTGATTCAATGGTCTTCTCTCATTTTGATATTCTACGGTGATTTTGACCAGGTCCTGGACTGGTATTTGTAATATACCCACAAGTGCTCATGAAAATGCCAGTTCCACATATTTGGGCAGTTCTATTTTTCTCCACACTTCTCTGTGTAGCACTCAATCATGAGGTGAGATGTTATGACAACCTGATACATTATTAAGCTTCACAGCTCCCTCAAACCTAACCTGTCAGGTATATTTTATTCATGCCGTTGAAAATGCCATTGACCCATTGACCATATCACAAGATCATGATTTTGTTTCAGTTTGCCATGGTGGAAGTTGTAGTTACTGCTGTGAGAGATGGCTTCCCCAGAATGATGCACAAATATTTCAAGCGTCATGAAATCCTGGTATTGTTCGTCTGTGCTATTTCGTTTTTCTTAGGACTGCCAAATGTGTTACAGGTCCGTGTACTGGCCAAGGAGGCTGCTTCACTATTATTTTTGTATTACCTTACTTTCACTTCTGATTATCTATGTATTATTATCAAAACCATCATACATACTTGGTCGTGTTCGTGTATCTGTGACTCTGCTACACGTACACGCAATACATACAAATTACAAAAATGCCTAATGCTTACAATAATGTTCAGAGATGGGTATTGCAAAAATACAAAATATATATACCGGTTGTATTGTTGGATTTTGAGAAAATTTGCATGCTGATACCAATACAAATATTTAAATATTAGAAAATTAAATTTTATAGCTGTTAAATGCAGGTGTAAACACAAAACAAATGCATCGGAATTCGTATAAATCGTAAAAATATGAATCTCTAACTCCAACACAAACGTATACAAAATAACGAATACAATTAATAAAAATAATATAAATTCTAGAACGAAAACCATTCTAGAAGTATGAAAACCTATAGCCTATAGTGATTGTAATACCCATCTCTTATATCTTTTTTGAATGTACGAATCATAGTTTACATCAAATATTTGATTTCATTTTTCATTTTTAACTTCTTTAGGGAGGAATCTATATTTTTCAACTAATTGATGACTATGCAGCCAAGTTTTCACTAATGTACCTAGCATTTTTTGAAACTTTGGCTATTATATGGATATATGGGGTTCCAAGGTTGAGTAGAAATATTCAGGAAATGACAGGAAGAAAGCCGTCATTATATTTTATCTTTTGCTGGAGATTTGCAGCCCCTATTCTTATATTGGTACGAGCCCCATTGGGGATCATTTATTCAATATTTTGAGTCCATACCTAACAATTATTTGATTAGCCGTCTTTAGATTAACCTTTGTTTCAAAATAAGACGGTTTTTCGTTACAGGTTGTGTGGATTTTTAGTTTTATTGACTACGAGCAACCCACGTATGACAATGGCAAGTATAAGTATCCATGGTGGGCAGGTACATTCAATTTGTTACTAAAATAATTCATATAATTTCCTGGTTTCTTCAAAGTCTAAAGCAAATGGGAAATGTGTTACCTACATCTTTTTTATGTACATCTAAATCTACTTAATTTGATCAGTAGTTATTGCATAGCCCGGCTTTCGGTATACCGACATAAAATGATGCTAATGTATTTCTCTAACGTTGTGAAATGTATTGATAAATATTTTCAGAGGCCATCGGCTGGGTCATTGCGTCTTGCTCCCTGGTAACCATTCCTATATTTGCTCTAATCCAGCTTCGTAAAGCAACCGGAGCTACATTCTGCGAGGTATAGAATAAAATCTTTAGGCATTTAGCAGTAGCTTCTAAAATTTTATTATTCCATTATATTGGGATGTCTATCGTCGTCTCCGTGAATTAATGATTGTACAAATAATTTACAGAAATTAAAGTCTTCCGTGCGCTCAACTATTGTCGAGTGTCCATTATGCAGATTTACAAGGTCATGCCCTCACGATGTAGACCTGGATAAAGACTCGGAGTGGAATCTTCATAGAAACTCAATTATGACCACGAATTTAACTCCTGTCATTATGAGTGAAGCAGTATTCGAGAAAGTGTCATCTTTATGACCAACTCTCTACGTCTCTTCCGTTACTTTGTCTTGTTTTTTTAGTAATATTATTACTACTTTTAATTACTACGCCATTCATGTTATCGTCTCAAATGTTTTTTCACAAGACCCTGTTAATTTCAAAAATGTAATGCTATAATTCCCGTCTCCATACAGAATTATTTTTCAACTTGTTGTACAATTTGGTTCTGAATTATTCTCTGTTGTTCAGTACTTTGGTCACATTTTCAGGAGCGTCGATCTGGTCTGAAGTCAACCGTATAAATAATTCGAGAAATTCATTTAAGTGTTAGCGTTATGATTGTATCATTAAAATTACATAATTCAATTGTTATGTATAACTTTTGAGTTTTGCCATAACGCTAATTTTCAGTGATGTAATGTACAGATAAATCTTTACAACAACTTCTTTATTATATAAATGCTTCAAGTAGTTTCAGTTTTATTATAACCACGGATATGATGAGGTAGTTCGACATGTGTGCCGGCTAGTTATCATCTCTACTGTACTAAGATTCATCAATCGTATTTATATTACCTGTAGCTACTGTGCTTAGTTACAATCAAAAAAGACAATAATAATGAAATAGTGACGCGAGAGTGAGATTGAATTTTCTCGGTTTTGTATGACATGACGTGATCAAAGGCGGCATTGCACTATTACTGTTTCCAGGCCATAGTATGCGTATGCAGTCCAGTCTCGATTCCAGCTATGAATCTATGTAATTGTTACAGATCAACAGAAACCCGAACAGATCGCCCGTTACACACATCAATATTTGCTGTTTACAATACATGTTTAGGCAGATATACAGGAAGGCTTGTAGAAAAGAATGTTCCCGGAAATTTAATCATCGTACTCGATGAAAAAAGATGCGTTGAAGGTGTAAGATGAATCCTATAATGTACACGATATATATCGGATCATAATGCTAATGAAAAACTGGAAAATAATAAAAGAAGCTCCTTGTTGAGTGCACTCGTATTAAAGTACGGAATAATCTGAAAATAAAGTAAAAATAAAAATGTGTTCAAAAATGGGTGAATATAATTATTTATACGCAACTGCGCATGATTGACTCATTTTAATAAGAGTTAATATAATAAGTTATTAATTTCATCACTGAAATAGCAAGTAGTACTCTTTTTTTTTCAGCACACATAAAATAATATTAATAATGATTTAGATAATAATAATAACACTATTAACTAATACAACATAACATTGTTCAAGGTAATAGTAGTAGTAAACGTGGCAAGTTTGCACTCGTCATGCTAGTACATAAATTATTTTCTGTTTTTTTCTTTCTGTAAGATACAACAATATTGATCAAATTAAACCCGCCAACACATCCTTTTTTGTATTAATAGAGATCTATGTACCCCAACAAAATAATTCAACCTACTTTCCAAAGTAATATCCTTAGTAGTATTATATTATTCAATTAATCGTAAAAATTATTAGTTGCTGATAGTACAAATTTTAATTTTCCTTGAAACAATTCCCTTCCCAACTTGTTTTCTTTCACTTTTTTCTTCTTCTGCTCTATCTTGATTCACTGACAGATATCTTGGATTTCAGCATTTAGTGCAAAAACTTTTCTAAATAATTTATTACAGTATATATAACATCGTCAATACGAAATAATACCCTCCCCTCCTGTCCTGCTCTACTGTATGTATATAACTACTACATATTATTTCATCAACTCTCGAGACTTGACCAGCTATTTCATTTTGAGTCGAGAGACGACTTTAACTTAAAAGTACATTTTGTCTACAACGAGATTTTTTTTAAAAAGAAAACAAAAAAACAAAATTCAGCAAAATTATTATGAATTAACATAATTTTAGTCCGTCAAAAATGCAAAATAATTAGAACCGGATGAGCAAATATTCTTGTCACTAATTAATATGATTACATACGGTAAGGTAAAGCATTATTTGATTATTTCATAATATATAAGTCATTGTAGATAATATATAATACAATATACTTGAGTATAATTTGTTTCTATTAGTATAATTTTCCTTATTCGAGTCGAGTTATTTTAACCGAACCCCGCCCGCACTGTCTCCATACATACCTAATCAATATTACGTTTTTAATACCAATAATATAACCAGCTGCCTCTCTGTATGATTATTCCAACGAAAATTTGTGATGGGAACAAAATCCTAGCCGCGGGCAATCAAAACATACTAATTATATTACATCTCACAATCCGCAATTGCAATTACCCTTCCTACCCTCGTATTATTCAGTCAAGGTTTTGTATTTTATACTTCTTTTCATTTTTTTTTTACTAGATACTATCATTTCCTTCTCTCTTACTCCCGGAGTCGATGGTTTACTGTATTAGCTGTATTTGAATATCAATAATATTCGTTGACTTAATTTCTTAATACAGTAACAATAATAGTAATTTATATTATATTACGATAGTTTCATTTACAGTATTATCAACAAACAACAAGAACAACAAAACATGAAATGGCCGCTTATACTTTTCAAGTCAAAATTCATCATCCTTTCTCTCCTTATACACAGAGCTTCACGACGCTTAGTAGACGTATAGAATTTATATATTGTATATATATCAGTAGTATATCGATCATGTACTTACGGACGAATACAAAAATTCGATAATTAACTTTATATTCTTCTTTTTGTAGAACCCTCACGTGTACGGATATCTTTACCTATTGTGGGATATTATCAGAGCGTATCATCTATGCAAATAATAATACAACAGAGTAGGATTGTTTCAATCTTTCAATACAATGTACAATGTAAGTATTGGTAATCTTATCATGCAGGTAAATGCTTCTCAGTGACCGTAGTAGCAGTACTTAAATATCTAGGTTACGGTTATGTATATATATCTAAGCTACTTTAAGAACCTCTGTCCTGCAGCAAAATAACATGTTCAGTGTTTAGTGACGTCAATAAACGGTAAACCAAATAAAAAATGTATACGTAAAAATAATAATAGTTGTATAGCATACAATTGTATAAATATATAATCGAGAATCATTATGAAAAACAATGGAAAGAGAATCCCAGTGAGTTGTCTGAATTATATTTTAGAATGAACTTAAGCAGTTGATTTTGTGTTTTTTTTAAAAGGAAAATGCGCTGTACTGAAACGTTTCGTTAACGAGTCAAAATAGTAAATAGACGATTGAACTTGTATAAAACAAAATAAATTATAGTAAGCACACAGTCTACTAGCATATTATTAAGACTGAATAATGTGTAGCAATGATGTGAGAAACTAGTGAAACGGATGTCAAAGTACCATATAGTTTCATGTATTCTAAGAGATCTGCGATTGTGTCTGCATCTGTATTCCTGTTACAAGGGTGAGGGGATGATTATAATGATTATATATATATTTTTGTTATCAACAGTACGCTGCTGTCGGTATAGTCTGTATATCGATTTTAAAAAGTAGTTCTTAGTTCTCTTCTCACAGGTTCAAGCAGGGTAAAGCTTAGTAGACAAACAGGCAGACATATTTTAAAAGAGTATGACCGTAAGTAATTAGGTAAATTGGATAACAAAGTAATAATAATCATAATAAGTAGTAATACAATCATATATTATGCACAGATTGAATATTACAGTTGAATAAATACATATATACCCATACAGCGTGCTTACAGTTATTGGATCTAATTATATAATTAATTACATATGTGGTTGAAGGAGACAAAAATACCACACTGGGCTGGAACAGTTGAACAGTATGTACGTAGACTGGTAGGTAGATTTTCTTAAACTATGTATACAAGTAGATAAATAGTCACGAAATACATATGGTTATGGACATGTGATAAATTTTCTAAAAAATACGAACGATGACACAGACAGACAGATAGGCAAACAGTTCGGTTAGTCCACACCGTTAGA
Source organism: Dicyrtoma fusca (assembly GCA_034695205.1). Taxonomy (NCBI): domain Eukaryota; kingdom Metazoa; phylum Arthropoda; class Collembola; order Symphypleona; family Dicyrtomidae; genus Dicyrtoma; species Dicyrtoma fusca. Next base: position 66,013 of record JAQFZC010000164.1, on the reverse strand, counting down.
AAACCAACCAAACAAACATTAACAATCAACATAGAGCTAGTCCGTTAATTTCTACTTTGTAATGTAGGATGTAATGCAATGTAATATAATGTAGGTAATCGTAATGTAATACCACATTGAGTTGCTAGTTGTCAATCGCTGGGGATGAAGAATGAACAACTAGATTTGAAATAGTAATAACAATAATATGCTTAGATACTGAGAGAAATCTCAAAAATAAGGCTACACCGATATTTCATAGTTCATGTCGTAAACACTGGCTCTATCGGAAACATCATTGAGAAGAATTTGGCTAGAGCCCTTCGGCGTTCCAGCAGGACTGTTTCGGTTGGCACCTCTATTAGAACTGGTCATCTCGATCGAGTCTGTCATCTCTAGAGCTCGAACGAAGCTCATGGGTCGTCGTGAAATCGGACTAGGTCGAACTGCCTCATCTCCGTTACTCCCCCCGACAGTACCGACAACGTATTTTTTCTTCATGTTGGGTGAAACCGGAGCTCCACCACTTCCACTACCATTTCCTATCGCTCCACCACCCACTGCGCCTCCCATACTCTTGCTACTTATTAAATAGTTCGTGGGAGGAGACGAATTAAATCCTGGATGGGAAGAGACCCCATGATGATAGTAAACACGACTATTCACAGCACTATTCGGAGCACTACTATTCATTACATTTGGTTGAATTGGACTCGTAGGATTAGAATGGTAATAACTCCCCATCGGCCCATAATTTGTGGCAGCAGGAGGAGGAGCCGTTGGCGAATTGTCTTTCCAATGATAAACACCTCTTTGGGGCGAACTAGCTAATTCACGTATAGGACCAGAAGTTTCTCGAGGAGCATTCACGTGGTATTGTCTATCGTACAAAAGTTCACCTTCTGACAGAAATCGTCTCTGCTCACCATTCATATTGTATGAGTCATAATAAACTGGGGGCTGATGAACTCGGGAAGCATGAGGATTCGATGAAGCTGACACACCACAATGGGAAAGACCAATAAAATCAGGTCGAACAATTTGAGTTGGAGTTGGAGGATTCGATCGACGTGGCATAGGACTGGCTGACGCTGCAAAAGGAGTAGGAACGCCGCCGATAGCACGGATCTTCTGCTGAAGCGTTGGACTTGCCATATTCCCACTATTACCAGGATCTGAGGGCGAAGACAATGAATCGGGTGTATGACTTCTTGATCGAATACCCTCTCCATTCCTACAATACATTTCCAACACCCACTCAAAGTTAATCAATACAGCTTTAATCCATGGATCTTTACAATTAATTTTCCAAGTCTACAAGAATTTCATCCAAACAAACACGTTGTCGGAAACATGCACTTTATACTACCGACCAATGCATTTTCAGTTTTGGTATTATCATCGTGATTTAAAGCATTCTTGTAATGTGGACTCGACTACTTTGTAGCTCTCCATGATCAGAGTCAATTCTTTTAACCAAACGGTCATCATTCTGTATTAAATTATTTGAGCACTAATGTTATGAGCAAGCTACCAACAACTTCCATCATTACAAGCTTAGCGGAATTTTAAAAGCCAAGAAGAATACTTCAGTACAAACTACTAGTGCGCAAGTAATTTTCGATTTAGCAACCTTTAATACATATAACCGAGTTGAATTCAAGAGCTATTCTAAATACATACCTACCCAAGGGGTTTTTAACAAGAAACTTCATTACGTAATCTTATAACCGGTGGTTGCTGTTCTACTATTTTTCACTTACTAGTAGTGAATGTTTTAAATGTCCAAATTCATAAATGTTTCCAATGTGAAACGAAATCGTTTTTAGATACTTCGTAATATGAAGACCTCTCATTGGCAATCACTGCAAGCAATACGATACGGCATATTACTGGCTGCGTACCTTTCTTCAAGATGAGTACACATACACAAACACTAAATTATACCTGGAATTCGGCCAACATAGTAATTGAAATTACCTACACATTTGACAAACTAAATTTACAGTTTAAAGGACTTAATCAATTACTTGAGTTGTACAGATAACATTAGTAGTGTATTGAAGTCAGGATAAAATACTAATGATACACAAAGTCTACAACATGCATTAATGGAACTTGCTGCTTAGGCTTTAGACTTCGTGTGTCAGAAAGATTTGAGCATGACAATTTAGATGATACAAAGGTGAATCTAAAAAATAACAATATTAAGTGAATGAAGACCATGATCGAATGTGCTATACTTAAAACAAAATACAAAACAATTACTACCTGCAGACAATAATTGTTGATCATTTCACATTCAACTGCTGTACATAAACTACTAAAATACTTTCGAAGCACTTTATCTGAGAAAACGAAACATTATTAGTGAAAAACGTCCATTAGCTCGGACTGACAATCCAACTTAACCATCCAAAAATAACTACGATTGGTAGTAAAGAGTAGGTTACGGGCAATGTTAGTTAAGTGAAATTAAACAAGAGATGCATGTTCATTTAAATAAACGGACGGATGCAAATTTTTTGAGGAGAGAGAAGAATACATACAAGACAGTGTCTACGCCTTGGGTGGTTCCAGTGGAAGAGCCATCCTTATCTGCTCCTGTTGTACAGTTCTGGCTGGTTCGTCGTTTTCTGCATAAATGTTTCTCGTAGAAGTGCGAAAGTAGATTGAAGCGGAGGAGCTCATGCTACGCTCACTTCCTGTGCATGCTTGCCAAACACTAGAAATAAATCAAGCCACCACAACACACCAAAAAACGTTTCCCCGGTGCTTATTTTGTTTTTACTAATTTAGCGCAAGAGCCTCTACACAGGCTCTTTGGTTTACCACATACAAAATCACAAAAAATCTACAACTATATCACAAGAACCAAGAAAAATTAATAGCAGCAAAATTATCTCTACAAAATTCACAATTAGTAGGGTTGCGTAGAAAAGATATTTAATGTCTAATCTAATGGTTTCGATACCAGTACTAGAAGCAAAATCTCAGGTTAGTGCATACAATAACTAGTGTAGCTGAAAACTATCAACAGAAAGACTGAACCAAGTACTACAATCATAAACATTCATGTAAAGGGTTAATGACAGCAAAGTCTGCAAATTCATAATGATGCTGCGATTTTATTAAAAGTACAATAAATAATAAATAAATGAAAATATCAAGCTTCTACAATGTATTTGGAAACACGGAAATTATAATATTATAATACAACAGTAATTAAAAAAACTGCTACCTCTTATTATTTCAAAAAATTATGTATACATATATGTACAATTGTGAAAATTATATTTCTTCAAAGAACTCCTAATTGATAGCTACGCTGTGAAAGTTGAGAGACTACAAAACTGGATTACTACCTTTGCCGATTCGGATGTGGGGATCCATGAGTATATGGTCCTCTTATGTGTCGTCCGCTATGACCAACTGGAGTCTCATCCATCATATTGTTCGAAGGAAGAAAAAAATTACTTTTTGATCCTTGACGCTGCATTGGAGGAGTGGGCTCACAATCTAATGATTGCGACCCTAGCTCATGGTCAGGATCTCTGTTTGTAGCAGGTAGCATCTAAACAGTAACAAATAAACCAACTTTTACCCACTGCAAATACTTATTTCATTCAGTACCCACTCCAAAAGGAATAATTACTTAAAACTAGAATACAATCTAGGTAAATATACTTAGCTTCCCAATAGCGATACATTAATTGTAAACCCGATACTATCATAAACCCAGGAAGCCGTATACAAATTTCTTAATTAACATAGCTCTGGTACAAAACACAGACTGTACAAAGAAATTTAGATAGATAAATACTAAAGATGCATAATAATTAGATACAAGAAAGCGAGCAGACAATAAGACCTTTCACTCCAATGCATTCTCCCGATGCACCTCCCACTTCAACTTTGTGCTTGCATGTATAGAAGATATCACAAAGCTGAGGAAGCTTTCAAATGTTTTGTTAGTTTGCAAGTTTTGCAAGAATGAGCTCAAAGGATGAAGCAAAACACATAAATTGCAAAGTTTTGTTAGTAAAATTAGTTCACAGCAGGAATTGAAAAAATTCTTTGATCATTATCTCCATCATTCTTACCTGGCGATAATTTCTGGGAGAATGCAGAGAGGGAAGGTTTCCTGATTTCGGTTTAGCGGAATACTTTCCATTATCGATGTACGTTTTTACCTGGTTCCCTGGACCACTTGGGCTACTATGAATATAAGCATTATCTCCTCCTGCACTTCCCATTGGCGGTTGATACACAACAGCTAGCTGATTGGCAACAGCATTTCGTTTCGCTCGAGCCAAACTGCAGTCAAACATTTTGTTACATCAGATTAAATGCAATGTCATCATATTTTAATTAAGTTCAGATTACACTGTAAATAACTGAAAAATCATAAAGGAGTTTTATCTGTATAAAAACCATGCTTTAACAACAGATATATTAATGTACCTACGTAGAAACTATTCAATTAGCATTTAAAAAATAAGGATTTTTAACTAAAGCAAACATGAAACAGGCACCAATGGTACAACAAAAGTAAATAAGTTTATAAACCAAATTAAATAAGCAGGTATAACCACATCAAAATATTTTTACCCAGGATACTGAGGCCCACATAAAGTAAACCAACAGTTGTAGCAACATCCTTTAGAAAATGGATTGTACCCCCCACGGTACTTTCCAGTTACTTGCTCGTTGGTAGTTCTTCCACGCGAAACAAGGACGACATGAAAGCCAGTTAAGCCAAAAATGGGGATGATCAGTAGAGAGATCACAACCATGATGCCGATCCTTAAAAATAAACACACAGCATCCATTAAATCCTTCAAATTTCACTGGGAATAATTAGATGCCATTTTTAACATTGCAAGAACTTATTACCTAGGAATATACGTGCAATTACTTACGATATGATTGTCTCCGGTTCAGTCATTTTATGAACATTATGTAGTAAATAGTAGAGACACAACGAAAAAATTGCAGCCATATGAAAAGAAAGAGACATCAAAAACATAAAAAAAAATCTATAATTTCTACGTCCGATGCAGTTGTTAACCCACGGGCAATGATGATCAAAAGTCTGCAAAATTAGTACACAAAATTAATTTCCTCCCTTATAAATGCACGCAATTTGAATTAAGATCAATTAAGATGAAAAATAACGAAAACTAACCTCAATACAGTTATTACACACGCTGCAGTGGGAACATCGTGGAGGACGGTAGAATTGGCATGTGACACACCACTTCATTCGAACGGTGATTCCACTAACTTCCACCGTTTTATAAAGGGGTGCTCGCAGGTCATCATTGTCATCCTCTCCACGTTGTGCTGCACGAAATTAATCATTGTATAATTTTGTACCATTTATTTACAACGATGTATAACCATTGTGATCTCAAGTCGTTAATATATTAGGAGTCCCTGCAACTAAAGGGTTTCCAAATCTCTGCAATTCGGCCTACGCAACAACGTAACTGTCACACAAGGAGGGACTGGTTAAAGATAGAATAAGTATGGTGTATACCGCTATCGTCTAGTAATTAATTCCACCGTCTCTTTTAACTCACGCGGCACAAATGAAACACTTTGCAACTCGGGGTCGTTAATTACCGGGGTCAAGTTAGAGTACTTTCAGTTGCAACCTGGTCCGCATTTATACTACATATTCTTGCGACAACAAAACGACCGTTTGCGAGATACAGGTTTTAATTTAGCCATTAATTCCGTGTCTCCGTTATTTCACGGTCCTCTACTTATTTCAAGAAACTCATTTTATTATTAATTCCTGATGAATTTTTAGGAATTTAAAATAATCGTTGACAATTTTTAGTGCACAACCTGGTAAGCTTCTTGATTATTTTGAAACCCTGATAACCATAACCAGGGTACGAAAACAAACCTCAAAGATTTTATTGTGATCCGCATTGGGCTAGGGCTTTGACGACATTTAAAATATTGCAATCAACTTAGTTGTATACATATTACTGAACATGTTGCCCATTCCGTGAGAACAGAACGTGGCAATAGAATCAACTTCAAGTATGAGTTCTAACTCAAACTGAAGGTGGAAATTCTCCGAGGGCATAAAAATTTCCACATTAATACTGGCTACGGTTCTGACAGTGATCACCAACTACGAGCCGCAATAATGGCAGCAAGAAATGAGTTTGCTAAATTTTTGGTTTCTTCGAACTATGTACGTATACTCAGATACTAATATAATAAACAAGTCAGTTCTTCGACGCTCCCACAGCAATTCATATCTGTTCGTTTAGGTGAAACTAACTATAGTAAGTCTGCTTAGTCTATACCTTTAGGAATAATCCCAGGGTCCATGAAAGTGGCAAGAGTAAAATTTGCAACGACGATAATGGCGAGAAAAGCCTCTCCAATTGGAATCCATACTGTAAAATGCTGGACATAATATTTTGCTCTAAAACAAAACAAAAGTAAATTGTTTCAATTAGTTAACAACAAAAGTTACTCGACCACGTCATTTGTTGTATTGTAAGAGATAAATTAAAATATTAGGTATTGCAATTTCACTTTCTATCCAATTGTGTGAGTTGAGATCCAACACACGCATAATTTTACGTCAAACACACGTGAGAAAGAAAATTCGGGCAGTTGGACACTAGAATACCCACTAGGTACACAACCTTTATCATTGCAATAAAATGGATCACCTACTTACATAGGTGATAGGTATTTCTATTCGGTATCCCTCAGTTATTTATGAAACAAAAATTACATTAAAAATAGTAAATGTTTAAACCAGCACACGAGGCAAAAGTGACACAGAAAAAGTTCATAAAGTCATAAAAGTCATAACGAAATGCTGCAATTTATGTATAAATTACCCTGCAGACGCATTTTGTTTTTACTAAACCGCTCATGCAGCAGCCACAACCGCTGTCACGTATGACGTAAAAATCAACAATTAGCTTACAACTACCAACTAGTAAACTCATAATTTGTAATTAACTAATGTAATGAATGGGTATACTTACGGAAACGCGAAGAATAAAGCCGTAGTAGTCAATAATAAGACCCAGGCAAAAGTAGCAGGTAAGAATCGTTTAGTTTCTTTACATTTCGACATTTTTTCATCGGTATCAGAGGAATAAGGGCCCATCCTGCGGGACTCTTATTCTGTCGAGAAAAAGACGGCTCTCCCACTTTCCATGATAAAGTAAGAAAAATGTTTGTACAAAAACGATACAAAAACGGACAAATATCTTCCCTAGATGCTAATTCCCCGGTCCGTCCCCCTTTTAGCCTAATCCTAACCTAGATGACTTGATACTAGAAACTAAAAACAAAACGAAATCAACTTCGATCATCATGTAGACTAAAAAAAATAATAATAATTCAATGTTCCACACTCCAACACAACCACACACGAAGACCGACGTTCGACGTTCTTCTTCACTTGATCCAAAAAATCCAAATCCAATCCGTCAAGTAACTCTCTCTCTCTCAACTTCTCAACTTGATCAATCAAAATCACCACCCCGGTAAATTCACGAAAAATATATTTAAAATAAAAAAAAAACTTGACAAATCAAAAACTATACATGTTCCTATTTCTATCCGAAAACAAAGGGACTAAAGGGACAAGGGAGGACCGTTCACAGAATACAAAAATTTCTTGCCGGATCCACTACGGGAGATATCCGTCTCCGCTGACCGACGGTGACGGAGGAGGACCGAGGACCCAGAAAGAACCAGTGTCCAATGGTCCACAACTTTTTTTTTCTTGTTTGTAGATGGTAGATCCGCTCTTATTTTTACACACTGTCCACACTCCACAGTCAGTGGGGACTGGACACACCGGACACCGACACGATCACAGGCAGGAGTGCAGGAGTGACACGGACACACAAACACACACACACTCTCTCTTAATTTAATTGAATCATTTTTTCTTCTTCTTTTTTTTTCTCGGTCAACTACAGTTTCTGTGACGATGATTTACTCCTTGGGTCCGTCCGTCGTCGGATGGTCTGTCTCACTCATATATCATGACGGCTCATCTACCGATAGTGTAAGTGTGTGTAGAGTAGTACACTTGTGCAAAACATGCAAATTATAAAATAAGTAACGAGGTTGAGTTGAGAGAGAGAGAATCTGAGAAAAAGAAGAACTTTTCAGTGTGAGCTCCTCGCATCCGCCCACTTTCCAGCGCAGCCCCTTTCCGACTCCCAAAAAAAAAACTCACGAAATGAAACATTCACGAAAGGAATCAAGAGGAAAGCAGAGTTGAGCCTTCCGCTCCAAGCCTCATCTATCCGCATCCACAACTACCACCACTTTTCATTCATCTTCTCTCAACTCCCAAGTCATCTTCTTTCTACGTGCCGCAGCAATGCAATGCCCAGTCAGTCACTACACATCTCTCACAGCCCACTGGGACGGAGAGTCCCCACTATTATTTCTCTCTTTGTATCCGCATTAACTCCAACGCAACGAACGAAACGAACGTCAACTTTCCTAGTCTTTTGATAGTCACTGCTTAGTAGCTGCACTTGCACGGAGTATTTTAAAATAAAACCATCTTCAATCTTCATGCCTCGCTCCTACTACTACTCTCTCTGGCTTTGTAGGGTTGGTATAGATCGTTTGTAGTAGTAAGGGGTCTCTCAAGTATGACGTCTTTGAAATGACTTTTTTTGAAATGTGACCCGGTGGCTTCCACTTTTTCAAAGAGTGCAAAAATTTATTTTTTGAATAGAAAGTTTTGTTTTGCACTCTTTCAAAATACTTAAATCTAGTTTTGCACTCTTTCAAAAAGTGTACGTTAACCTATTTTGCATTCTTTCAAAAAGTAAGGTATCTCTTGTTTTGCCCTCTTTCAAAAAGTAAGGTAACTCTTGTTTTGCCCTCTTTCAAAAAGTAAGGTAACTCTTGTTTTGCACTCTTTCAAAAAGTGAAGGTAACTCTAGTTTTGCATTCTTTCAGAAAGTGTACGTAAACCTATTTTGCACTCTTTGAGAAAGTGTAGGTAAATATAGTTTTGCACTCTTTCAGAAAATGTAGGTAGGTAAACCTATTTTGCCCTTTTTCAAAAAGTATAGTTAAATCTATTTTTGCACTCTTCTAGAAAGTGTACATAAACCCATTTTGCACTCTTTCAGAAAGTATAGTTAAATCTATTTTTGCACTCTTTCAAAAAGTATACTTATCTCTTTTTTTGCACTCTTCCAGAAAGTGTACATAAACTTATTTTGCACTCTTTCAGAAAGTGTAGGTAAACCTATTTTGCACTCTTTCAAAAAGTATAGTAAAATCTATTTTTGCACTCTTTCAGAAAGTATACCCAGGTAGCTGAAACGTTTTAGCAGTTTTTGAAATGCCCAATGATACCGTGTTTTGTAGTATTTTATAGAAGTATGTAATTATATTGGTGCATTTTTTGAAATGAATAATTATAACAGGTTTACCAGTCTTTTATAAAGCCTAATTCCATTTTTGCACTATTTCAAAAAATATAAGTACCTACATGTATTTTTGCATTTTGGGAAATGCGTAAATTCCATACTTTGCACTCTTTCATAAACTATAAATAATTGTATTTTTTGAAATGTGTAAATACCAAATGTTTTGCACTCTTTAGATAAAGTCTGTCTATCTAACTAGTAAGTCTATCTAAAAAGTCATTTATCAGTGTATTTTTTGAATATCGTAATATATTATGCTTTACCTTTGTTTCAAAACATTATTTTCATTTAAACAATTTTTTGAATAGGGTACGTGGGTACGGGAAACTGTGGTAGTGTGGTAATTGTAATATACCATTTAAAATACGTTAATATAATTGATTATCACAATTATCCCCCTATTGCAATGACCAGGAAGGAAATATTTGTGTTTTACTGTTTTTGAAAACATCATTGTCATTTTTCCCTTTTTTCAACGCTCTTATCAAACAAAAGTCGTATGACGTCATATTTGGAAGGCTCCTAAAGGGTAGCCGTGGAGATCTGAAGTCCTTTCCTATTCCGTCCACCGCCTTCTTTCTCCCGTACTCGCTGCAAGCACAGCCCGATCCGGATCCAGATCCATTGAGTCAACTCAGTACTCATTCATTTCATTCACTAAGACTATGAGCACTTGGAGAGAAGGTAATCAAGAATTCCTTCGAGTACTCTTCTTCCCAAAATTAACAATTACCAATGCCCAGTCCAATTCCAGCCAATTCTAACGTCCGGTCCAGTGTTCATTGGTGAGACGGAAGGAAACGGAATTAAGCCTTAAACTTTTATCACGTATCTCACGTAATCTTAGGAGGAGGAATAAATTCCCCTCACCTCTGTAGTACAGAACCGTATATGTCTTTCAATGGACAGAAATTAAACTTTATTTAAGTAAGTAGCTGTAGCTGCCAGGCTCTTACAGTGTTCGTGTAATTGGTATAGTGCTCACACTTTATTTTTTTTTAACAAAAGAGTATATCAGAACATCCAGATTCCCGTAGAAACTGGATACCCAGGGTCGTTTCTGTTTGAGAGTCTCAGGTCAAAGGAAGAAATTTTTTAATTATTTCTAAAAATCGTGTCTTTTTTAACGATTCAGTTTTAACTGACTGAGCAGACAAATTTGGAATTTTAGGCAAAAGTACAAACACGTATTGTCATTCTTAAATTAGGTACTAATGTTTCTCATTTCTCACTAACTAAAGCTATTGTAGGAGCTGTTATTTCTGTCCTTCACAACGGTTCTTTAACTGTGACCTGACCTCTGTAGGCAATCTATGCTCAACCTAAAATTTTTAAAGAATGACATGCTTGTAATTTTGCCTAAAAATTCCAAATTTAAAAAAAGTACACGATTTTTTAAAAAAATAATATTAACTTTTTTTTGTGATTGACCTGGGTCATTCAAACAAAAACGACCATTAGCTTCAAGATTTTACTTATGAATTAGGGTGTTAAATTTTAATTTGTAAAAAAAAATAAACTAAGCGATGCAGATGTGAGCAACACGCGTATCTGTAGTTCCGTGGTAGTGTATTAATCAACTGTGTTCTTTGAGAGTCCAATACCTAGCATCCATGGACGGGCTTTCTTAGAAGTAATATTACGTAGGTAGATTCTCTTTGACTATTTTACTTTCAAACTAATGTGAGTAGGTAAATACCATGCAAAGGAGAATTACAAGGTATCTGGATAGTTCACATACCTACCTGCGTGTAAAATGTGGCTGGTTCTGATGTTAAAAAATAGTCAACTAGTGTAGTACATCGTCTTTAGGAATACACTACATAAAAAAGCATGTTACATTTTCAACGATCCATATATGTATTACTTAATAATAATTGGTAGTGTGGTTTAGCAATGATAGTGTTTATAAATGCAAGTAGATACCCACAAAATATTCTGTTTCGTAATGCTTAAGTAATTTCAGGAATTATAACTATTTTCTTATCATCAATTAGGTACACATAGTGTATGGAGATTTTCTCCTGGTAATCTTAGGGTGGGGGGGGGAGGGAATTTACTCTGCTTGGTATTTATTTCTCGTGAGACTGTTCCGGGGGGAATCGTTCCGTTCCCCACCTTGCTCGCTAGTTCGGATTTATTGGAAGTAATCTATGTAACTGACGCTGATGACCAGAATGACGAATTAGTCCAATTCAACAGGATCTATATTATTTATACCAAGACTGCACTGTCTGACGGAGAAGGTTAGGGCATCTGAGAGTCGACTAAATCACAATTTGTGTTATTGTCCGTACAAGAAGCCGAGGAAGCGTGTATGTTAAGAGGATGTGTATTTTTACTTATATGTTGACCTACTATATCTAGGTAGGTAGGTACTTTCGTTTCGTACTTTCATGGATTTACTGTCTTCACGTCTCAAGATAACATTCGCACAGGAGACACATGCATTTGGAACCGTTGGCTGTGGCAGTGAGTTGGTTCTGGTTCTGAGTTCAATATTTAACTCTAGTACATAGGTGAGTGGATGGATATGTATTCCCCAGATGTGGGAAGCGGAACGAATCGACCTTCCCGACGTTTCGGTATTTATGTACCCACCTCGTTACACTTTAGTTACACACACTCACACACACATACACACACACACTGCGGATTTTCTGGCAAGAAATAGAAAATCCTTTAGTTTATTTCTATCCGTATCCATCCTTCCAAAGATGTAATTTCCAACTTTCAATATTTCCGTCTTCCACGAGTGAGTGAGACTGACTGCGAGAAACTAATCGCGTCCGTGTCGTGACTAGTAGTAGTCGAGTTCCATTGAACATGCTCCACTGCTCCCAGTGATATATTTCTTATATTGTACTACTTTAAAGCTTCTGCGTGTAATCTTCATCTTGATTAGGTTCTACATACTTTGCGAAATGTTTTTTGACTTACTAATATTTATCGCTTTTTAGCAGAATTCTTATTTATTATGTCAAGCCGGTCTGATTGCGTTTATTATTAAGGACAATAAGCGCTTGGTGGGAAACTCACGGTGTGGTAGGTGGGATTTCCGGATGAAAGGAGAAAGTTTTCAAGGGGAATTTTAGCTCCTTCGGAATTTTGGGGTAGAGTGAGAAAGCTTTACTGGGTAATCTGATCGTGTAGGGACGATGATGCACTGTACTGTGGCACACAGTAAGGTAGAAAGAAAGAAGCTGGAGGTCCACACCGTCAACTACTGGGTCTATCTACCTGAGCAATAAAGATTTCCTGCGTATATCGGTGCATCTATATTGCTTCAAGTACATGAGTAAGATAAACTAAGTGAAAATAAGGGGCACTTACCCAAATTATACGCATGTCAAGCCAACCTAATTATTATTGTGCCTGCATTTAACTTTCTTACTTCTTCTTGGCGTTCTACGGACTTTTTGTGACAGTTAAACTTTATGGAATGATCCATGGTAACGTGGCTTTGATTCAATTTTGTAGTCTCCTTGTCTCGTGTACGGACGGAGAAGCTTTTGTGTCGCTGCGGAGCCGATTTATTGTACATAAATACATAAATCTTAAGCAGCAGTTACCTTGGGAACGGTTTCTTCCATTCAAAGGACTGAATACAGTGGAGTTGGAGTGGAGGAAACCCTAATACCGACTGTTTAAGTAGGTACTTACAAGGGGAATCCGATTCAGACCCATGTAACCAGTCGACTGGTGTAGGAAAACACAATGCTAGACCAGTACATGCCTTTTGTGGGACTTTACTGGTGTGTTCTCACTGTTCTTATTACGATTGTAGACACGTAAGATCTCCGAAAACAAGTATAGAAACTAAAAAAGAGATAACGTTTTAGTAAACAGCTGGTTTTATTTTTATTTAATTTCCTTTGTATTTCTTTAAGAACAAAATTCACTGTGCCATCGATGCAACAATTATTTATTACAATATGACATACAGTTTATTGCTATTGGAAATGTAGGAACTATTACAACTTTGGCTTAATAAATATGTACGTTAATACTTGCGCTTTGAGGATACTGCTAAATTATGGTTACCTTGCATTTTATGTTGTACTAAACAGAACTAGGTACCTACTTTAATTCAAGTTTTTAAAAAACTATCCCCCCCCCAATTGTACAAATTATGTACCTACTATTGGGTGTACTATGAACGCCCTTAATACCACCGGATGACTGATGCATACCGAGCTAATTGGGCTGGGTATGTATCTCTGTATCGGGTTCCAGAACGGCCGTGGGCCTGAAGTTAGTGAACGTTGGATGAAGCCATGCTGCCAGTGTGCTGTTGCTCCATTTAGTTCTCTAATTCGCGAGCGTTTTTGCCATCTAGGTACCTATGTAATCCGAGTGCTAAAGAATTGTAGGAAAAAATGTTCTCGGAAGATATGTTCCCAAAATAATTGCAATTTGAAAAAAATGTTCCTGATCATTTCTTAAAAGGCTACAGTAGTACATCCTAAATCACTCAATTCTTCTTAACATTCTCTGAAAAACTCGTGCATATGATTATCAAAAAAACTTAAGATTACAGTTAATGAAATATTTATGTAGGTATAACGTTTTTTAACCTGCACCAGCAATCCTATTAATACCAATCTACCTACGTAGCATTTTGCCCTCCGCTTGGATACCATTCTCTACCTGTTGGGACTGCGACTGCGAGTCCTTTACCACATGTATAAATCAGTGCGTAGAAATAAAATTGTTGTTTAGTAAACAGGGGCGCAGGATCGCAACGTTGTGTGGGGGGTACAGTGCTCATCATTTTATCTAGTGCATGCCGATCTTAACTTAAAGCCATTATATCCAGTGCTTGTTAAATTTTTGACTCTCCAAGCAACAGCCCTTTTCAAGCACTTTTAGTTGGCAAAATCCTAGATTCTGTAGACTAAATTTTAAAACAACAGTTCTGTTCTATCATGATCTAATAAAGAAAACTTTCTTCTGATATATTTATTTTGAAAGCTCTCAGAGCTCTCGCTAGATTGTTCACAAATTCAATTTACCGACCGTAAATGATTGAGCTAAGCCCTGCGGGCTACTAAAGCAAAAATCGCAAGTAAAAAAAACAAACAAGATGAGCATGGGGTCTTAATCAAAACCAAGTTAGGAAAACCTTGAGTCACCTTTTTGAATGCATTCACATAACAATAATTATTAAATGATAAATTAGAAGAATGGCACAAATCAATTCCTGTGCCACTGTACTGACAGTAAAGACTAGGATGGTAGAGAAGGAAATTGTGGCCGAGAAGAGGACACTCCAGACCAACAATCAGATACTTAGCGGATTTGAAGTGGAGCCAATTCAGATTCTGAGTGAAAGAGCCCAGATCAATATTTACCCCGTAGGTACCTACGTAAGTATTTAATTTACCGTGAAACGCATATATGGGGAATACAATGCTGCATTACCGCAATATTAGTCAAAGGGACACTAATATTTCTTCATCTGTTACAGTGGCTTGGATATACATATGTAACTGGGTAGGTATATTTTTTGGTACTCGGAAACATTTTATCCTATTAGGAGCCTGGGAACATTTTTCATCGTGCCATGTTTTTAGGATCATTATTTCTGGAAACATTCTGTGAAACCATAGAATACTATACTGTATAGTAAAACTATACAGTAAAACTATACTGTATGATAAAACCATAATACTTTCTCCATCATGTCGTTCTATTTACCTGACGTAATATAACCTAACTTAATCTGACCTGACCTGACCTTGGCCAGATGCTAGTGTGCGAAGACTCGTTTGGAAATGTCATTGCACTTTAACCGACTACCATGTTATACATAGCTTTTTGACTAATTGGTAGATAATTTAAAAAGGTGTGATCTCCCATTACCCTGTTGCGGATTGGCACGCAAACCACGGACTGCTACTGATAAACCTGCAAATAATAGACGAGGGGTGTACATAGATAGGTACATAAGTATGTAATCCTATAGAATGATCTCACTAGTTTGGTATAGCTTCATCCAACAACTATCACTATCAGTATATACATACTGGATTTGTCCTACAAGTTTGACTGTACGGAGGAGATTGATTCAACATAATCCGAGAACTGCGACCCGACTGCCAAAGCCAAACCATTTACATAGAACACTGCACTGACTCCGTCGTGGTTCCTAATGGAGAAAATTTGCATGCCTTATTTCTCTTCTGGCTGTGGAATGCAAATAGGTATGCAAAGTGCTAGTAGAGGTGGGACAGTATGACAGTCTGCAATCTTGTAGTGGCTCTCCAGTATTACTGGAGGCCGGAGGTGTAATTACGAGTTGGTACACATTCAAGTAGTACTTGGCGTTCCATGCTTTTCTGATTCTGTTAACACTCCAGGGTAGGCGTCCCTGTATTTCAGTGCATAGTATAATACCTATGCACAAAGTTTTTGTTTCATGGGCTACTCCTATTCAAAGTGCATTGCATTCTGATCTACAGCCAAGATATTATGGATCTCCAAAGAAATCTCTCCAGTAAACAAAAGCTATACTGACTTCTCCGTGGGTTCTCGTCGCGATGGATCTCAAGGAAAGCGTTTAGTTGCACTATCAAAAGATAGTGTTATAAATTGTTAATTGCTAAAATATTTCCACGTCTTCCCAAAATACCTACGTGGAATGTGCACGTTGCACCGAGGAACGTTTGCATGATATTCTTCCAAAATTTATTGGATCATATCGATATCATGTATTTTGTTGTGTATAATTAAAACGTCTACACAAATGACAGCACTTAACGCTAAGAATTAAATATTAAACAATTATGTAAAGTGGTATGATGAACCATTACCAGGAATCATTTCTTAGTTTGCTATATTATACCTATGTATTGTGCAGCTTCAGGAATTTGCGCAACTGGCGCATAGTATTCTATATATGTTTTATCGGTATGCGGACGATTACCACCGATAAAATATTAATATAAATATTCTCGTGTATGCACCACGTACGGTAATATCTACGAGTTTAATGCGTAAACTTAGGAATACTTTTAATGACAGCCAATTTTGGTATTAATAATACACTAAAACCACCATGGAAAGCAATATAATAATTGCATTTCTAAAAATAAAAAACTGGGTTATGACTCACGGTCTCAAAATATACAGTAGAAAACATCATTTAATACTTTATTAAACTTTTCGCACACATAAAACGAATTATTTGATTACACTTGTTGTTACACAAAAATTTTAGGATTAGGGGATTACAATGCATGATACTGATCGGTCCTATATATGAGAAAAATAGTATAAGAGTCCATTTTATTTTTAGTCAATAGTTATATATTTCTCAGATCTCTGACTGCTTCTACACAATAATAGAATAAAATCATAACCTATACAAGTAAGTTTAATAATACAAGGCACTTATTTTTTTATTTTACAGTGAAAGACCAGTGGTGAGTACTCATCGGATACCATTTAATTTTATCCCACGGAAAACTAAGTGTGTGAATATAGCCTTTATGCTACAACAATACTATGTACTTTTAACCCGGTTAAAATAATTTAGAATTTAATCAAAAATAATCAAAAAAAAAATAAAAGAAAGAAAAATAGCACAGTAGTTTTCCTCCATACCATCCTTCGATGATACATCGGAATATAGATTAAATGTTTCCCATAAGCCTAAACCTAGCCCATTTCAGACAAAAGAAGTAACAGACACCTACAATTATATGTTTATTTTTAGGATATATACGGAAAATGCTTTCTCTAATACTAAAAGACTACAATAAGCTACACGCGCACAGGGCAATTTCAATACTTTTACTTTCCTTCCTCTAACTGATCCTCTCTCCCTGATCCAGCCAACGTAGGCAGGTACCTAGGTACAATGCACACGTACACAACAACAAAAAAAGAAGAAAAAACTCTGTGTCGCTCAGCTTATTTCACTATCTATACACACATTTGAATAAAAGTTTTATGTCAGAGATGTTCAGTTGATTTAATTCTATAGTAAAAAGTTGACAGTTTGGTATGTATATTCACTAGACTGAACTGGACTGGGAGAAGAGTGATTTCCCTGGAGAAATCCACACCTTCATCATCATATAAGTAGAAATTCTGAGAGTCAGAGTCAGAATACAAAAAGAACAAGAATCCTGTACATAGAAATATACTAATATAAAATAATATTGTATAAAGTACCGCATTACCCCTTCATTTTCATATATATAGGCATATTTCCTCAGTATTACATATTGCGAAATTCATTTAATCGTTCATAATTATTTTATATAATAATAACATTATGGGTAAGTATTGTTTTTTTTAATATATCTGGAGTTGTTTCTAGTCTGTAGGTAAAATAGTTCTGGGGAATTCAACGTAGTTACTTCTTTCTTCGTCCTTTCTTGTTTCATTCATAGTAGCAGTAGCAGCGCATTATACAGTACACATCTTTTTCGTATAATGTTTTTATATAGTAATAACATTTATGTTTTTATCAATAATTTTGTAATTATTGATTATTTTTTTCCTATTGACAATCGGTCACTATCTATGGTATTTATACAGTTTACAACATGTTGAATGAGCACTTACTAGCGTACTGTATATATCTTTAAAGTAAGTACCTACTCCAAACCATGAGGATATTCTTTTCCCTTGATTTCTATGTACGCGTAACCAACCACACAAATATATATATATGTGTGTGTATATATATATATATATTTTATTTTGTATGACTATAACTAAACTATTATTGATTAATTAATGATTAATAACAGACAAATTATGGTTAATAAAAACGAAGCACAACAATATTAATAAAAATTAATAACAAAACAAGATGAAATTGATTCAAAGCTATAGGTGTGCCTATATACTTCATGATTACACCATCAATTCTAAAGCATATAGTCATTCTTGTTCGCGACAAGCAAAGCAGATATTTTTTTTTACGAAATAACTTTTTTTTTAAAGTCTGTAGTAGCCGACAGCCGTTTTTTTTTCGCTTCTTCTTGATAATCCTATGTATTTAACAAGATTGTAGTAGTAATGTATAATTTACATTATAGTACATTTTTTAAATCGCGAATTTACGTAAGTAACCTACGTATATTTTAATAGCTTACTCTTCTAGGTTTAAATTAATGCGTCTATAGGTCACAGATTTTGTTTTTTTTACTTTAAGTACTAAAGTCATTTCCTTACAACTCTAATTATTTCGTACACATAAATGTCCAAAATTATTTGTTTCATTTATAAGTATATTTTGTGTAATTATTATTTTACTACATATTTAATAAAACGTTATTAGTTAAGCAAATATTATTACGTTGGTACAAGTAAGTCAGTCCGTAAAACTTTTCTCTTAGTATTGAATCACAATGTCGGAGATCGAAATCATAAAATATATAAAATGCTAATAATATTATTACAAAAAAAAACCGTTTGGTGCACCGTGTGTGTGTGTGTTTGTGTGTGAAGAAAAAAATAACAGATGCCAAACGACTATTGATTATATAAATCTTGTGTGCACACATTATATAAGCCCCAGTGGAAAAACTGTAGTGGTAAAAAGCTATAGAATTGTTTATAAATTAATTCCCTATAACCGAACCGTGAGCATTTTTGATAACGCAAAAAAAACCAACAAACAAAAAAAATATGGCAATCGACTTTGTCTTTTTTTTTGAGAATTGATAGCAAGTCCAACCAATTTCTTAAATTTAAACCAGCAAAGAATGCGTAATATTAAAACCAAACCCCCCAAAAATGCAAAAAATGTTTTAAACCCCCGTTATTAAACAGTAATCAAGTGGTAGTATAAACAGTCATATTACGGTGACACTAATAATTAGATTATTTTTACGTTGAGGGATAAGCCCGTATTATAATTTTTGTGTGTGTAAATATTACTTGACATAAGAATTAATATTTCATCTATTAATTCTAAAGTTATCTATATATATATATGTATGGTCTTCTTAGGGTACGTAGAAATGCACTTGTTTGTTTTTTTCTTCTTCTTCTGTTCCATCTTCTCTTTGGGGAAGGGTAACATATCATCTCAGTAAGTATCTATATTACGTTACGTTTAATATAATGCAACAATGTATAAACACACAATTTCCTTAAAATCGCATCACTATCATCATCATCATAAACATTCATTCATGAGGAATTTTCTTTTGCTTTAAATTCTATATTCATTGAGAAGAAAATGGTACATTTTTGTGTAAAATTCACAACAATAAAACATTTCGAGACGCCATTCAATGTGAACATGTATTTTTGTTTTAAAAAAAAAGAAAGTACCACTATCTCCACAACTAAGATAAATATCACTCATTTCATCAGTAAACAACGTACATGCCTTTCGTTACCTGGTAGATGGATGTACATAAAAAAATTTAAGTATATTTACACAGTTTTTGTTTCTGAATCACACTCAGTATGTACAATATTTATAAATGACGCGGCGACATATTTGGGAGTTACATAACAATTACAATTACTTAGTAATAATAAATTGAAGATGACTACGAGAGGTAGTCTGGAGATGGTTCTGTTAATGGTTCTGGCGTTGTAAATAATGGATTAGGAAACTCTGGTGGATGTGGTAGAGCACCTTCCATTTTCGGTCTTTTTCGGTAAGCCATAAGCCAGCATGACACGGCTACGGCCACAGCTACCAGAGCCAGTAAAGCTGTGATTATGAGTGAAATTATAAATCCTATCATGGATACACATACTTCTTCTTTTCTTATTTGTGGTGCTAGATTGTGGAGAAAACAAATATCAGCATTAGAAAAACCAGGTATAAAATTCAAGTAGTAAAAGTAGCAAATTTTTGACAATAATCAGCTGCACATAAGTATGTACCTTCATTTGGCTGAGTTAATCGATCTTCGTGTCGTTCAAGTGCCAAGATGGGATTTGAATAGACAGTGACTTCTTCTCTTAATTGTCCTTCATAAGCCGAGCCAGAGGAGGCAAGGCTTACATCAGTGTCGTCAAATATTTGACGTTTCTTTCGGCCGAAGGCGTTCTGGCCACGACAGTTCACCTAAAAATTTTGTCAAAAAAATAATTCATTAATTCAAGCCTCGAGAGATTCTGTGATTTTTATTACAACTAAAGAATAAAGTATGAACTTACAGGTTGGCATTTGCCAAAGCAAACTCGGACGTTACACTGGAATTTAATACTGCTACTGCTAGGGAATTTAAATGCGTTAAAGTGAGCCATTAGCACGAGACCGTCCGGTTCTATTTCCCAATCTCCGAAGATGGAAGGATCCGTGGCACATCCATTCTCATCCGTGACAAGATACTCATTCTCGCCATCACCGTCCATTGTTTTAGCAACACAGTTCCGTGCAAATCCTCCGTAAATCGATGATGGTTGAACATCCACTCTCAAAATAAGAGACTCCCCAATCTCGGCAGAACTTACATCACCTCCATTGGCTGCCACAATTCTCATGGAGCAAGTTGGCGGTGGTCCAGTATTAGCAATCGTTCCAGCAGTTGTCAGCATGGAAACATTAAATCCAAGCGTGATCGTCTTCTCTCCAGTCATGTAGACACATTTAATGTGGTAAGCCTGAGCATTGTATGTCACGAGCTTGGGATGCTTCTGTATAACGAGGATAAAGCTCGCTTCCCCCTGCAAATAATTACAAAACCACTTTGGTTACTCCCTGCCGAGCTATGAGTTATGCATTAGAGGAAAAGAATCAGTGAATTGTAACAATTAAATGCGGTGAATGTATTACGTCAACGTGAATGAGACCGCAAGTTCCAAATTTGACTTTGAAATCCACGGGAGCTGCATCGTACAAAATAGTCTTCCGACAATTTGTATCCTTGGAGTGGCCCTTGACGTACATTAATCCATTGAAGTCGGAATTATTGGAGCCAACGCCAAGCATAGTGGTATCAATATCTACTTGGACACCATCCGCTAAGCAATTGACGGTCATTGCTGGTTGCGGGAAATCTGTGCGTGCTTTGGGATCTAAATGAACACACGAAATCACTCATTAGCCTCATTGTTCCTTATACTTACAAGATAGGACCTTCACATTCAAGCTACATGGTGTGTACTTGGTAAAAAATATTGAGCAAACATACCGCTGCATCCTTCTTCAGGGTTTCCTATCCAGAAGTCAGGGCACAAGCAAATTCCTCTATGATTGGTAGCCTTACAGTATGCTTTGTATCCGCACTTTTTGACAGCACATGGATCTTGACAAGTTCTGTTTCCAAGGTAGCAATATTTGTCGTTGGGACATTCATCATCGGAAGCGCAGCCTATTGGGGGACCAGGAATGGGTGTAATTCGACAGTATCCATCCCTCAATACATACCCGTGTTCTTCTGGACACACGCACTCTCCACTTGGGCTGATGGTCATGCCTCTATCCGTAGCGCAAATACAACGCCCAGATTCGGTGAGCTTGAATCCTGTAAGACATCACAATATGATTCCAACATTAAAGTATCCGATGAGACAAGAAAACAGATTCGAGAAAAATTGCAACCGCAAATATGATTGCTTCTAATAAATTGCCACAATTCAATTGACAAACCTTTTTCAGTTAGACAAGGAATACATCTCTGTCGATCATCTAAGCCCGATCCAGGTGGGCAGACACAGTCTCCATTGTCATTTATAATATATCCATCTTCAAAGGCGCAAACTTGAGCTGTAACGTAATACATATTAATTTAGAAACCTTGAAATTTGAGGATCTGTAGCGTCAGCCACGTTCTCAGGATTATTTTGTAGCGTTGAGACATGCTGTTAGCCTTTAATTTACTTATGGCATATGGTTATAAATGGTTAAGTGTGTATTTGTATTCCGTAGATCCATTACGAGGTACTATTCGGTAATTAGATTTAGTTCCTACGATTCCAAACTCTGTTAGACATTACTCTAGAATGTAGCCATTCATATTATGTCCTACACATAGCGTATTGTGTCAGTGTAATCGTGTGTTTCGGGTTAATATGGCGCGCAACGTTTGATTTCAAGCCGGGTTAATAGCAGAACCTTAAAGTTTGAGATTTCTTACGTGGTTCACATCTAACGGCTGCATTGCCACGATATCCGGGAATGCATTCACAAATCATTGTTCGTACAGGCAATGTGTCGATAACGCGACACTCAGCATTGACACCGCAAGGTTTCCCTTCCACGCATGGATTCACACAGTTGGCATTTATACAAGCCAATTGCGTGGGGCAATCGTAATCACCCTCACAACCTATTTTAGCTGAATATTCACAATAAAGAATAGAATGAGAAGATGAGTCACAAATTACAGAAACTTTTTCAAGGAAGATAAAATAATGAGATGAATAAGCAATGATACAAATATATACAATCAATAATGATAAGACAGGAAAGCACAGGAGAAGTAAAAACAATTACCCTTTCGGCAATTATTGTCCTGGGTTCTTTCGAAACCAGGTGGACAAGTGCAGTTGGCAACATGAGAAACTACTCTACAGTTCGATGGTGGATTGCACAAATCGTTGATGGCACAAGGAGATTCACATTGTCCATTAATACAGGACTTATCACTGGGACATTCGTCATTAGCTTGACAGCCGATTGTAATACAGGACACGAATGCATTGCCCCGCGACCCGACAGGACATTTACAGACGGCGGTATGAGCAATTCCGTGACACACTGCGCCCACCCCGCAAGGTGGTCGCACTGATGGGGCACAAACTGCCTCACAATTTCTATTGACACAAGCGTGAGTTGTTGGACAATCGCTGTTGCTTCGGCAGCCAACTAAAAAATGTACCCAAATACTAAATTAGTTTTTGTTCCTCATGTATAAATTTGGGAAAGTCAGTACATTAAATATGTAGGTATTTACGAAACGTACCTTCATAGCAGCCGTAGTTGGGATTTCCTTCGTAGTTAGGTAAGCATGAGCAAATTGGTTTATGATTGACGATTCGACAATTTGCATTTGGACCACATTGGCAAGGGTTTCGACAAATACCGTTGAAGCAAGCTTCTTCAGCTCCACACTGATCGTCGCCTGTGCATCCAATAGTTTTCAGTGGCTCCACGATTCTGCAGGTTCCATTATTTCCACCCACATAACCATCTGGACAGCGACAAATCATTGTGCGAATCGGGATAGAGTCGATAACGCGACATTGTGATGGACGGACGCATGGTTCGATTGTTCGGCAAGGATTTCGGCAAACGTCGTCTAAGCAAGCCAACTGACTTGGACAGTCGCTGTCTAAAATACATTCAGGACGGGGTTCTTCGTCACATGTGAAATATGGGTTTCCAACATAGCCGGGTCGGCATCTGCAAATAGCTTGATGGTTCTGATCGATACATTCTGCATTTCGTGGGGCGCATGGGTTTCGTTGCAAGCAGGGTCGTATACATTCTGAGTTGATACAGCTCTTGTCGTTGGAACAATCAGAGTCTGATCGACATCCGATGATGTAACAGGCTTCATAAGGATTTGTTCCTCTAAAACCAGGTTTGCATCTACATTCGGCTCTGTGACTGGGAACGAAGCATTCTGCATTAGGTCCGCAGGTATTGTCCAACAGGCAAGGGTTCACACACTCACCGCTTACACAAGCTTGATTTGTTTCACATTCTGAGTCTCTCGTGCAACCAACTACATAAATTGAAATGCAAGTCATTAAAATCCTGATACATTCAAAGCTAATTTCAGGTACAAATAATAAAGTTTTGTTTTTAAAGAGCGGTAATTAAAAACTGAAATTACCTGGATGACAGGCAAGATTTGGATTGCCTTCAAAGCCTTCCCGACAAGCACAGATGGGTCGATGGTTTCGAACAAAGCACTGAGTATTTCTTCCGCAGTCGCAAGGATCTCGACAAGCTCTATTAATACAAGCTTCTGTCGATGGACATTCATTGTCTGAGGAGCATCCGGGTGGTGGGAGTGCAGGGATGACAGGTTTGCATTGTCCATTCTCATTTGGAGCCCAATTATCAGGGCAAATACACATCATGGTCCGAACAGGAACAGAATTGACTACTCTACATATGGCACTAGAATCACATGGACCAATCTCTTTGCAAGGATCTAAACAGGTTTCCGCAATGCAAGCCAAGCCATTTGGACAATCATAATCTTGAGTGCACTCTGGTGGTGGAACCACAATATCAATCCTTTCACAGAATGATGATGGATTTCCTCTGGGCGTTTCGGGTGGACATCTGCAAGTTGCAGCATGGTTGATTGGCAGACAAACTGCATTTGGAGCACAGGGGTTGTCGTAGTGGCAAGGATTGACACAATTTTTGTCTACGCATGCACGATTAGCTGGACAATCTGAATGGGTTCGGCATCCAATGGGCTCACACCGTACGAACGGGTCACCTTCGTACCCTGGTGGACATTCGCAGTTGGCCCGATGAAGTCTTGCAACGCATCTTGAACTGATGGCACATGGATTATTGTACGAGCAAGCATTTAGACACTGACGATTATGGCACTGTTGATCATCTGCACACTCTGAATCGCTCGAGCAGCCCACTGAACAAATTTCAAATCATTCCATGAAAGAACAGCACAAGTTTCAAGGGAAGAAAATTACGTAAGAATTACAGAAAAATAAAATATTTACAATAAAATAAATAGTCAGAAATATTAGAAAATAAAGACAGTGATATGATCTTACATTGGAAGCAACCATTATTTGGATTGCCTGAGTATCCCGCCGGACAGGTGCAAATGGCAAAGTGATTGATGACCCGACATTGTGCATTGGGACCACAATTACATGGATCAATGCACCGATTATTAAGACAAGATCTGTCTGGTGCGCACTGACTACTTGATGTACATTCTACCGAAATTGATGCTAAAGGATCAACAGCAAATAATAAAAGCATATTTAAAAGATGACAGATTTAAGATAAAATAGAGAAGAAGAAGAATTCGGGTGGAAAATCTTACGAGTCGGGAATCTGCACTCTACACGAGCATCTCCGATTTGTGAAGATGGACAGCGACAGATAGCATTATGATTTTCGACATGACAAATGGCATTTCTGGCACATTTCGGCTCATAAGCGCAAGGATCAACGCACGCTTTATTTACGCATGATTTGTCAAAGTCACAATCGGAATTTCTTTCGCATTCATAGCGGAATGGTGGACTTTCTGGTGGCACTGTACAACCAGGTAAATTTGTATAAAATAACCGTTTTTTCTTGTACTCACATTACACAGAAAAGTGAACACCATTGAGGATGCACGAAATCTCCTCAGGAAACCGTCAGAAAATAATATATACACATAGGAATAGAAAAGTTTAAGAGTATAAAAATCTTACATCGACACTCGACACGAGGATTTCCTTCGTAACCAGTCAAGCACGAGCAAATGGCTTGATGATTAGCCGACTGGCAAATAGCATTCAAACCACAAGATTCAAGGAGGCAAGCGTCAATGCACTGGGTTCGGATGCATCTTTCCGTGGATCCACATTCTCCATCATGTTTACAGCCGATCTCAGGGACAGGCGGTGGAACTACAAATACAATTCTACGTATAAACGACTAATCTACTTTTAAACTAAAAATACAAAAGAAGCAATTGTACATGATTTTGCAACAAACCTATTTTTGTACAGACACCTTGAGGAGTAACAATGGTGTCGGACGGACATTGACAGACTACGGAGCGGAAAGGCAGTGTATTCAAAACACGGCATTCTTGACTTGGATTGCAAGGGGAGCCGATGGAACAAGGATCCACACATCGAGTATTTGTACAAGTCATGAGGTTGGCACAGTCGGAGTCCGACTCGCATTCGCGGGTAATCGTTGTCGGTGGAATTAAATCTATATTTTATTAATGTCCAGAATGTTTATATACAACAGACTTCAGCACTAACAATTAAAGTCACAGAAGAGAGTTTGAGAGAGGAAAGAAAGCAAAGTTGAAGAATTTAAAAATTTACCCTCGTGACATCTAACATAAGGATCGCCTTTGGTGCCCGCAACGCAAGTACAAATTGGTTGATGGTTCTGTCCGCGACAAGAAGCTCTTTGGGCGCAAGTGGTTGGTTTACAAACCGGTCGACAAACTCTATTGATAGAATCGCAAGTCTCGTCATGAGCACAGTCACCATTAAAGGTGCAGCCAACGGAGACGCAAGAGCTGGTTGGATTTCCCTGAGTACCCGGTGGACAGTAGCACTGGCTACGATGGGCCTCAGCTCGGCAACGAGCCGTCGGAGCGCACACATTCGTGCCATAAACACAAGGATCAACACATTTCTCTGAGACACACTGTCGATCTGATGGGCAATCTGGGTCTTGAAGACAATCCGCTGTTTTTTAATATAATGTAATTTATCAGTGAAGAATTAATTACGCATTCCGCAGACTCTTTCCCTACGAGATAGCATTTTCATCTCTGCACCCAAAGATTTCATAAAAACGCTCTAACCGTACCAACACACTTTACAACATTTACGTATAATTACCGTAGATTTAAAATTGCAATGGTACTGGGACTTACGTTTGTAGCACCGAGATTGTGGATTTCCAGCCCAACCGTCCGGACATGTGCACATTGGTCGATGGATACGGGTTCGGCAAATGGCATTCGATCCACATGGATTTTGCAGAAGACAAGGATCACGGCAAACTTGTGAAACACAGCTCTTACTTGATTCACACTGATCGTCAGAAGTACATTCTGGCTTCTCCGCTGTAATTTTTGAAATAATTATTGTAAAGGACGTAATTTAATAGAGCAAGTTGGCACACACTTGCTGTTTCAATCTATCCCGTTTTTTTTCAATTATACTTCCACAATATAACTACTACAAAAACTACATTTCTGAGCCTCATTCAATCAAACAAACAAAGGCAGTGTTTAGAGCAGCAGAGCAGCACAAACATGTATGTATGTAAATGAAAACAGCGATGCCAATCAAAATTACTGTTCGAGAGTTTAAAAAATGATTTTCGTTAATTTTTGTTACGTTTTTAGTGTCAAAGATATTCGTAAGTCTAGTGAAAAGTAAAGATTTAGATTGATTAGGACTCATTAGCTGGCTCGCTATAGTACTCATCAGCAGTTGTCAGTTCGCCAGCTTGTGAGTTTACAGAGTATCTATCTAATATTAGTGTACCTGAGACGCACTCCATGCTTGGATTACCAGTTGTCCCTGGTGGGCACTGGCAATAAGGACGATGTTGAAAAGGTTTGCAAATTGCTGTTTTAGGGCATGGGTTAGCAACAAAGCAAGGGTTCTGGCATCGGCTATCCAGACATGCATTAATATTGTTACAGTCAACGTCAGCTAAACAGTTTCTTCCGGGTCTTGGAACGGCTGTTCATTCAGTGTCCATGCATTCGTGCAATATTTTATATATTTTTTTTTGGTGGTAGTGCAGTAGTATTTTGTTAGTGATGTTTATCGTAATCGATGTAGAGTGTGTTAGTGTAGGTAGTTCCAGAGTTGTGTTTAACATTCGGATGTTGTATTCGTTAATAAGGCAGAATTGGGAAATGTTGCGTTTTGTGAGGGAAAAGCAAAAGATTGTAAATTTAGTATAATATTATCTCATGATATGAAATTGTGCATTAATGCATGCAAATGATTTCTAGAGCTACGTACTCATTCATTGCTAACAAATGGCAGAGTGATAGTAATAAAAATGAAATGGATAAAAGGAAGTCGTAAAAAAAATCAAACTCATACCTGGATAACAACTCCTGTAGGGATCTCCAAGTAAACCGTCTGGACAGCGACACTGAGCAATGTGGCGGATGACTTCGCATTCAGCATTCTGAGCACAAGGATTGGCCAGAGTGCATGGGTTCACACACTGCTTGTTGCGACAAGATAATGGATCAGCGCATTCCGAGTCACTGGTGCATCCAGATTCTTTCTTTGTATCTATTATCATTATATAATGGCACCATGAATACCAAGCCTTGAACGTCTGCATCACTCAATTCTCCTCTTTTGCCCTGATATTTAGTTTTAGAGATTTTATGTGAATTTCTGGAATGAAATTCACGCAGGAGAACTGAATGAAAGGTAAAAGCTACACCAGTTACAGTATCCTATTAGATTATATGCACACACACATTCATTCTCGAATTAGCACACCGTTGTAAGCACTTATATTCTAATGATAAATTATAGTTTAGAGTTGGTGAGTGACGTTGTTTGTAAGAGTGAGGTAATGGTGCGATTAGTACATCTGTAAAACAGACAAATATAGAGTTAGAGAATTTCTGGATTGATTTTATGTAGATAGATTTGATTTGTTGGTTATAGTTAAACAAAGCTAATTTTGTAAAACCGTGATGGTTACCAGCTTTTAAGACTGAAATAGAATCATTAGGATTAATTTCCAAAAATAAATTAAGTATCCCCCATCCTTGAACTGTATTCAATGAAACCACAAATACACTTTTTGTGCCATTGTGGTCCAACTGCTTACCCGGTAGACATTCAGTTCGAGCATTTCCTTTGTAGCCTGGAAGGCATTCGCAAGTCATGAGTCTGTTCGGCAAAGTATCCAAAACCGTACAGAAAGCATTCAGACCACAAGGTTCTCCATACAAACATGGGTTCTTGCAGCTTCGATCAATGCAACCTTGTTTTGTTGGACAGTCACTATCTGTCGTGCATTCGTAGGTTATTTGTGGGTAGACAGTTTTCACAACTACAAGAAATAAGTAAAACATTTATTAGCCTTTTGTAACGCCAGTTTCAGAAGCTAGTTCGAGACGGTAGCAACTATTGCCTGAAAGTCTTACTTTCGGTGCACCGGATGGAGGGGTTTCCAGTAAATCCAGGAGGACAAGCACAACTTGGTCGGTGGTTGAAAACGGTGCAGATGGCTTCAGGTGGACAGTTGCAAGGATCGACGCATTTTTCTCTGACGCAACTTAGATGGAAAGGACAATCCGGATCTTGCGTACACTGAGGTCTTTCACAGCGCACTCTAGGATTACCACGGAAGAGTTCAGGGCAATAGCATTGTGCTCGATGGTTGCTTGGGCGGCATTCCGCATTTGTTCCACATCGATCGTACAAGCAAGGGTTTTGACAATCACGGTTGATACACGTCTCAGGGTTTGGACAGTCATCATCATTTTGACATCCAACTGTACAAAAAATGGAAAATTAATGTCTATTCTAGAATATAAGGTTCAGAAGCTGAATCAATCATTTATTATATGCACTTACGCAGATAGCAGTTAATCTGAGGATTTCCTGTGTATCCAACCGGGCAAGAACAAATAGATCGATGGTTCAAGACACGACACTCGGCTTGAGGAGCACAAGATCCTGGACAAGGGTCGCGACATTTCTGATTATGGCATGCCTTATCGGATGGACAATCGGCATCTATTTCACACTCTGGCTGTGGTATTCTCACAGGGACGGAACACTGAATTCTTGAGTTTCCAGTCATTCCAGGAGGACAGTAGCACTGAGGATAATGATTGACTGTTTGACACAGCGCATTTCTTCCGCATTGATTTGGGCAAGGATCCAAGCATTTCTGTCCGATACACGCTAAATGTCCGGGACACTCCGAATTGAGTACACACTCAGGTTTGCACTCGATAAATGGTGAACCTTGAAGATCCGGAGGACAAGTGCAAGTTGCAACTCTAGATCCTGGACGAACTGTGCACTGAGCATTGATGCCACATGGGGATGGATAACATGGGTCAACGACAGGTTCGGGAAGTTGTTTTCCTGAAAACAAATACATTTTAAATTTTGTGTCTGTCGAGTAATCTATGACCACTAGCTCAGATTCGGATGGACTATAATGAATTTTCAACTTACGAGGTATTTCTCCACATTGTACAAACGGATCACCGGTCAGTTCTGGTGGACCTGCAATGCAATTAATAAACAATAAAAGTTAGTTACGATCTTTTCTTCTTTTAATATTTAGAAACTTAAACTTTTCTCAAAAATATTGAAAAAATGTACATCTGCAAATCGCTCTATGATTGATGACATTGCAAACGGCTCGGTATCCACAAATAGAATCAGCACATGGGTTCACGCATCTATTTCGAACACATGCTTGAGTTCTGTCACACTCTCCATCCACAACACACTCGGGTTTGCAAGCAATAAATGGATTTCCCTGAAAAAGAAAGAATGCCAGTTAGCCAGTGAATCAATCAATAATAATTAAAAGTAAAATCGAGCACATTTTGTGTAATTTTAAAAATTATAAAACTTACATAAGTTTCAGGTCTGCATCTACAAACTTCATTTCCATTCTCTGCTCGACATTCAGCATTCACTCCGCAGGGCGAAGGCACGCACAGAACACGGGGTGGAGGTATAGGAGCTAAGGTGGTCACTCTAATCGGTGGCTGTGGCTGCGGTGGTGGTGGTAAAGCTACAATGATACAATAGTGATTAATATTAATTCATTAATTCATGATGAATTATGATAAACATATGAACAAACTATTCAGTATGACACAAGCTGAAGATTGTGAGTATTGATTTTCTTACGTGGTCGAATACGTTCTGGTTCAATAAATCGGCAGTACGCGAAAGGATCGCCGGTATATCCGTGCCTGCATGAACAGATTGGTATATGGTTCACCGTTCTGCAGTCAGCATTAACACCGCAAGTTCCTGGACAAGGGTCATCGCAGCGAATGGACTTGTAGCACACACGATCGCTTGGACAATCACTATCGATGACACAGAGAGGTCGGCATCTCACATAAGGATCCCCCAAATAAGATGGCGGACATGAGCAGGACGCAACGTCTCCTCTGGGAGTGCAAATAGCATTCTCTCCGCATGGGGACGGAATACATGGTGGTGGATTTTGCTTCACAGCTGATAATTTCAAAAAAATAAAAATAAGATGTGATATTTATATTGCTATATTACTAACTGAGCATAGTTTCTTAAGCTATTAATATTAAAGTGTTGTAAAGCCTGATGCAAAACCAGTTGATTGCTTACCAGGTGGTGGAGGTGGAGGAATTCGCTGGCAGTATGTGAAAGCATCTCCTTGATACCCTTCTGGACATGAACATATTGGTGAATGATTGATAACAGTACAGATAGCTGTCGAGGAACATGCACCAGGGCATGGATCTTGACACTTGAGTCTGATGCAAGCTAGAGTTCGACTACAGTCAGAGCTGACAGTGCATTCTGGATGACAGTTTGGTGGTGATCCGATATAATCTCGCAAGCAGCTACATTCGCACCGGTCACCAACGACTCTACTTTCAGCATTCGGTCCACATGGATTTGGCTGACATGGGTCTCGTCTTTCAGGTATGCGCACCGGAGGAGGTGGCGGGATTGCTAATTTTTTTAAAAGAATTAATAACAATGAAAAGCTGCAACAAGAATATGTAACGAACAACTATAATAATTTGAAACAATTAGAATAAAATACTTACGTTGACACTGATAGAAGGGATCGCCAGTTTGACCGCTTGGACAAGAGCAAATCGGAGAATGATTTTGAACACGACATACAGCGTTAAATCCACAGGAACCTGGACATGGGTCGATACATTTTTGATTGGAGCATGCTAGATGAAGAGGGCAGTCCGAGCTGACAAGACATTCAGGCCTGCAAGATGGTGGCGAGCCAATATAAGTAGGCAGACAAGAGCAATGAGCTTGAGAATTGACAGGGACGCACTGACTAAATGGACCACATGGGGATGGATTGCAGGGATCTATTCGAACTGGTCGAGGTGGCGGAGGTGGGCTTGTTGGTCTGGGTGGAGGAAGCCTACAGAATACAAAGGCATCTCCTTCGTAGCCTGGTGGACAAGTACAGATCGGAATGTGGGAAAGAACTTGACATCTGGCGTTCGTTCCGCAGGTGCCGACACAAACATCCACGCATTTGTTATTAGAACAGGCCTTATCATTTGGACAATCATCATTGACGACGCACTCCGGTTTACAGATGACATATGGGTCACCGAATGTTTCTGGGATACACTGACAGGAAGCCGCTTGGTTACGATTTCGGCAGACAGCATTTATTCCGCATGGACTGGGATAGCAAGGGTCAGTTGGCTGCTCACGTGGTGGCGAAGTTGGTGGTGGTACACGGATTCGTATAGGTTCACAAGCTCGGAATGGATCACCTTCGTATCCCTGTGGACAGAAGCACGATGGATTGTGGGATATTACGCGGCAGTCCGCTTGGTATCCACAAGCGCCTCTGCAAGGATCTTGACATTTATTTTGGATACAGGCATGAATTGAAGAGCACTCCGGATTGGTAACACACTCCAGCCGACAATTAGGAACAGAGCCAAAATATCCAGCTCGGCAAGAACAGCTTGGAGTTTCACCATAGGCACGACAGTCTGCATTTGGTCCACATGGGTTTGGAATGCACGGGTTGACAGTTTGCTTGACTGGGATAAAGGGTGGCACAGGAGGTTGAGGTGGAGGTGCTGTATACAAAAAATCAACATTATAAGGATGCCAAAATAATTGGTGAACAACTACATTAGCATTAGTAAGACGAAACTTACGTGGAATTCTTGTGCATCTGTAAAATGGATCTCCAGTCAATCCTGGCGAACAAGTGCAGATAGGACTGTGTGATATTACCCTACAGTCTGCTTCTTGACCACAAGTTCCAGGGCATGGGTCAACACATTTCTGGCTTCGGCATGACTTATCAAGTGGACAATCCGCTAAAGGTGTAAAAACATGAATTTTAATTTTTACTCTACAGATAGATGTATAATGTATACATTTTATGGAAACAAGCAAAAATAAAAACAACTTACAGTTCACTGTGCATTCAGGTCTGCAGAATGGTGGGCTTCCAATGTAAGTTGGCAAGCATGTACAAATAGCTTGGTCATTGTGATCTCTGCACTGGCTGTAAGGACCGCATGGAGTGGGTTCACATGGATTTCGTCTGATGACTGGTGTTGGAGGAGGAGGTGGTATCCTTCGGCATCCAGTAAATGGATCTCCTTCATAGCCTTCATCGCAGTAACAGTTAGGTACATGAGAAATGACATTACACAAAGCATTGACACCGCATACACCAGGGCAAGGATCTTCACACTTGGATCTTCTACACGCTCTGTCTTGATTACAGTCACTGTTAATGACGCACTCGGGCTTGCAAGCGACATATGGGTCGCCGAACATTTCAGGTAAACACGAACAAGATCCAGCGCCGTTTCGATTATGACAAACCGCATTTTGACCGCATGGTGATGGGAAACAAGGATCTCGTGGTTGCTCTTGTGGTACATGTCCTGGAAAACATTGTAAGAGTTGGTCAAATGAATTAATCGTATAGAAACGCAAAATCAGTACATTTGGAGAAAAATCTTTTACATGCAGAAACTGTGTCGAAGGAACTTACGTTCTGGTTCAATGTAGCAGTAGGAGAATGCATTGCCAATGTGTCCAGGGAGACATGAGCAGGATGGTGCATGATTGATGGCATCACAACGAGCATTAACCCCGCAGGCTTGAACGCATGGATCCGTACATTTATTCCGTACACAAGCTAATTGTCTGGAACAATCCTGATTTACGACGCACTCTGGTCTGCAATTTGGAGGGCTTCCAACGTAGCCAGCGCGACATTGGCATTGACATCTGTCACCCAGAGCAGTGCTGTCTGCATTTGGACCGCATGGACTAGGCACACATGGATTTCTTGGCTGCTCCGGAATTCGTACGGGTTGAACAGGTGGTGGTGGTATGAGGTAGCAACCAAGGAATGGATCACCAGTGTATCCCGAAGGACACGAGCATATTGGACTGTGTGCAATTACTTTACAGCTAGCTTTGTGACCACAAGTTCCGGGACAAGGATCAATACATTTCTGGTTCCTGCAACTCTTATCAAGAGGGCAATCCGCTGCAAACAAATAAACATTAGTCATTACTATGCCTATTCACTGTTGTCATTAATAGCAGTTGTTGTTTATTTTTACTGATACAACTTACAATTTACTACACATTCTGGTCGGCAAAGTGGTGGGCTTCCAATGTATCCTTCTTGACATGAGCACACTGCTTGTTCGCCGTACTCTCGGCAGACACTGTGAGGTCCGCATGGATTTGGACTACAAGGCTCATTGATGACTCTGGATGGTGGTGGTTCCGTTGGGGCGATTCTACAGTACGAAAATGGATCTCCGGTGTACCCGGTTGGACAAGAGCATGTGGGCACATGATTGAAAACTTCGCAAATGGCATCAACGCCACAGACACCAGGACAGGGGTCTTTGCATTTGTTTCTGAGACAAGCCTTGTCTCTTGGGCAGTCTGCATTGATCACACATTCTGGTTTGCACACGACATAGGCATCGCCAAAGAATTCCGGTAAACATGAACAAGAACCGACGCCATTGTGTACTTTGCATACAGCATTGGAGCCGCATGGTGATGGGTTGCAAGGGTCTCTTGGTGGTTCACGGACGGTTTCTGTAAAAGAAATGTCACATGTAATGTTAAAATACTTTCCAATGCTTACCATCGCTCGCAAGTCATTTAATGCTATGATTTATATTTTACCTTGTGGTGGCGGAATCAAGTTGCAGTATCTGAATGGGTCACCCGTATATCCGTGGAAGCACTGACAAACGGGGGCATGATTTCTAGCGAAGCACTCAGCATTGACACCGCAAGCTCCAGGACATGGATCAACACATTTCATGTTCTGACATGACTTATCTTGAGGACAGTCCGCTGCGATTGATGAATTAATTGATTAGTTAGGTCACTGATGACGTTATTAATTATTACAAATATAAAAATATTATCTCTAAGTAAAGTTATTCCGCATTTAATTAATACAAGATTGCTTACTGTGAACAGTACACTCGGCACGACAATATGGAGCATTTCCAATGTACATTGGAAGGCAGCTGCAAATTGCTCGATCACCAACTCGATCACATCTTGAGTTAGGACCACACGGTGATGGATAACAAGGATCTATAGGAACTATTACTTCACGAACTGGGTCTGGTTGTTTTACGACTGAAAATAAAATTTAATATTATATAATTAATTTAATTACTAATAATTACTATATAGCATATACTATGTCAAGGTACCGCCTCTGAACAATCATCGTAATTTGACAGTTACCTGGATAACAACGAGTGAATGGATCCCCACTGAGTCCAGGTTTGCAGCTGCATATCGGGCTATGATTTCTCACACGACATTCCGCTGTTGGAGCACATGCATTTGGACAAGGATCACCACATTTTTGACTTATACAAGCCTTGGTGTCCACGCATTCGGAATTCACCAAACATTCTGGTCTGCAATTAGGACTAGTTCCAATGTAACCCGGGAGGCATGAGCAAACTGCATAATTATTATCATTTCGGCACTGACTGTATGGTCCGCAGGGACTTGGGAAGCAAGGATCAGTTTGGATTTTCACTGGCTCAACTGAAATTTGAAAAAATGTACAAATTTATTAGTCTTCGGAAGCACAGGTTCGTATTAATTTGGTCTATCCAATGCATTTCCGTTTAATTGAAGCTGTAGCAGCCTACCTCTTTCTGGAATCGGTTGGCACCCAACGAATGGATTTCCTTCGTAGCCTCGCACGCAGGTACAAGTTGGAATGTGATTGATGACATCACACTGAGCATTAAATCCACATACACCAGGGCAAGGATCGTTACATTTATTTCGCATACAGGCTCTGTTTAATGGACAATCCGCATTGATAACGCACTCTGGACGGCAAATTGTGTAAGGATCTCCAAAATATTCAGGAATACAGGTACATGATCCAACACCATTGATCTCTCGACAGACGGCGTTTGAACCGCAAGGAGAAGGATTACAAGGATCCCTGGGTGGTTCGTACTTGGACTCAACGGGAGGAGGAGGAATGGGATAACAGCCAAGGAATGGATCTCCGGTATACTGCGGTGGACACTGGCAAACAGCAGCATGGTTGATTGGTTGACACAGGGCATTTGGAGCGCAGACGTTTTGTTTACATACATTTGAACACTTGAAATTAATACATGACTGGTCATGTGGGCACTCATCGTTGATGACACATTCGGGTCTGCAGTGAGGATCTGAACCAATATACCCTGGCCGACACACGCACTGTGAATTACTTCCTACAACCCTACAATCTGCATTGGGACCACAAGGGAATGGGTAACAAGGATCGACAGGTCTGGCTGGAATTCTGACAGGTTCAGGAGGTGGGATAGGATCGCATGACCGGAATGGATCTCCAGTCAACGTGGGTGGACAGGAACAAACAGGACTGTGATTTAAAACTCTACATTCTGCTCCCCTACCGCAAGCACCAGGGCATGGATCTTGACATTTCTGACTGATACAGGCCAAATTACTTGGACAATCCGCTGAAAATTTGAAATTATTAATTAGTTTCAGATTTAAATCTATCCCACAATGTTTGCATGTGTATGTACTATGTACATTTAATCCTAATTCATGATTACGATGGCTTACCAGAAATGGTACACTCTGGTCGACAACCTGGTGGTGTTCCAATGTATGTTGGCAGACATGAGCAAATTGCTTGTCCAGCAACATCTCGGCACTGGCTGTAAGGTCCGCAAGGATTTGGTTCACAAGGATTTCGCTGAACTCTCACAGCTGTCAGAATGCATATAGAGCACTTAGTTTATGAAAACACCTCAATTTCAATTACTCTTCTGAACAGGTTAAAAAAATGTAACTTACGTGTTGGTGGGGCAACGATTTTATTACAAATGTAGAACGGGTCACCGGTATGATCTTCTAGGCAAGTACAGGATGGGACGTGATTGATAACGTCACAAACTGCGTTCACTCCACAAATTCCAATACAAGGATTCTCACATTTAAGTCTTATACAAGCTTTGTCTCTCGCACATTCGTCTGAAAAAATAATGAAAATTATATTGCACTTTCAGCTCCGTCGAAATGTTAAAATGAAATTAGAAATTTTAAGAATAAAGTACATACCACTGATGGTACATTCAGGCCTACATCCCTCATAAGCATTTCCAAAATATTCAGGTAGACATTCACAAGCTCCCACACCATTTCGATTTCGGCAAACGGCGTTGGATCCACAAGGAGATGGATTGCATGGATCGTGGATGGCTACGTCAACTCTTTCTGGTGCTAAAGAAAGAAAATACATTTTTTAAAACACATTCAACTGGTGTAATATTTAAAAAAAGCAAGTTTTAGAGTATCCTATAATGATGCCATACGTGGAGGGGGTTTCGGTGAACAATAAGAGAATGGATCTCCAATGTAGCCGGGTTCACAAGAACAGATTGGAATATGATTGACAACTTGGCAAACCGCGCGAGCTCCGCAAGCTCCAGGACAAGGATCCATACATTTTAGATGTATACAAGCCAAGGTACTTGGACAGTCCGCTGTAATAATTAGTAGACATTTTACTTATTGATATATGCAATGATATAGTAAAGATTTAGACTGAAGTCGTAATACTATTAGCAGTAACAATTCTTTGCAATAATTGTAATAATTTAACTGAAATGACTTACATGAACTAGTACACTCTGGGCGACAGCTAGGTGGGCTTCCGATGTAATTTCTGATACAACTACAAGCGGATCGATCTCCTACTTGTCTGCACTCAGCATTTGGACCGCATGGATTTGGCACGCAGGGATTGGTTATTCGTATTGGTTCTAAAGCTGAAAACGTGTCAAAAGGAACGACTTATTAGAAACAAAAATGTAAATGCTTACAGTAGTTTAGTGGTAAAAATTATCAGCTAATAAAATTTGACTATAAATTGATAAATAAAGCTGTATTTACGTGGAGGAGGTGGTGGAGGATTTGGATAGCACCGGAAAAATGGATCACCAGTAAAGTCCGGGGGACATGAGCACAAGGGGCTATGAAGTTTGACAATACAATTAGCTCCAGTACCACACGTTCCAGGGCAAGGATCGACACATTTCTGATTTTGACAAGCCTTATTATCAGGACATTCGGAACTGACAACACATTCCGGACGACACTGAGGAACAGCACCAATGTAGCCAGCCAGACAGGAGCAAATCGCTTTCCCATTACCATTTCTGCACTGACTGTAAGGACCGCAAGGACTAGGAAAGCAAGGGTCTGTAGGTGGACGTGGCTCAACTCCTGCGTGACACAAGTGTTAAATTAAACATAATTCGAACAAAATATTTCCACAAATACATACAAAGAAATAAAGAAAAATAAACTTACTCTCAGGCGGTGGAATAGGAATAGGATAGCACTGTGAGAATGCATTTCCTGTATATCCCGGAGGACAAGTACAGATCGGAATATGTCTCTCGACGCTGCACAAAGCTCCCACCCCGCAAACACCAGGGCAGGGGTCTTTGCACTTGTAGCCAATGCAAGCCTTCAGATTATCACAGTGATCGTTTATTTCACATTCTAATTTGCACTCTGCATACGGATCGCCAAAGTATCCTTCCCGACAACTACAAGAGCCGGCACCATTATAATTTCGGCAATCTGCATTGAGACCGCATGGTGAAGGGTTGCAAGGATCAGTGATTTCCACAATCGTTCTTATGGTAGCTAAAAATATAAATCAAATGTCAATTAATTATATTCTTTACTGACCTACGAAAAAAGGCTTTAGTTTCATTGTGATGCCACTAATATTGAACTTACTAATTTCAAGTTGATAACATGACTGGGTTGGAGTTCCGGTGTAGCCTGGAACGCAAGTACAAACGGCATTGTGGCGCTGAGCCCTACATTCCGCATTGATACCACAAGCTCCAGGACAAGGATCCACGCATCTTAGATTTCTGCAAGCTTTGTCATCAGAGCAGTCATCATTTCGTTCACATTCTGGTCGACACTCTGGTGGTCTTCCAATGTAACCCTCTTGACAACTACAAGCAGCTTGACTAGCGAAAATTCTGCAAGTTGAGTAAGGTCCACAGGGGGATGGTATGCAAGGATCTCGTTGAGGAACAGGAGCTGGGATGATAGCCTTAATTTCTTCTCTCTCACATCTTGTGAAAGGATCCCCTACGAAGCCGGGTTTACAAGAGCAAATTGGGCTGTGATTGATCACTCTACATTCCGTATTATATCCTCCACAGGTTCCGGGACATGGGTCGATGCATTTTTGATTTCTGCAAGCAGTAAGCGCAGAGCAGTCCGAGTTCACAACACATTCTGGTCGACATGAGGGTGGTGTTCCAATGTATGGCTCAACACAGGAGCAAATAGCGTAGCCATTTTGATTTCTGCACTGACTGTAAGGACCACATGGCGATGGAATACAAGGATCCTGTGGTCTCTTAATGTCAGGAGCTGGAGTTGAGATTGGGTAGCAGTTGCTGAAAGGCTCTCCAGTATATCCAGGGAGACAGTTGCAGGTTGGAACGTGATTGAATACTCGGCATTCCGCATTGGTTCCACAAACTCCTTGACAAACATCTTTGCATTTATGACTCACGCAAGCTTTGTCGTAAGGACAATCCTGATTTATGGTACATTCGGGCTGGCAAGAGGAATAAGGATCGCCAAAGTAATCCGGCAAGCAGAAGCAGGCTCCAGCACCATTTCTATCTTTACATTCAGCATTTGATCCGCACGGAGATGGAACACATGGGTTTCTGACTGGTTCTTCGGGCAATCTTACTGGAGGAGGTGGAGGAGGCAATTCGCATCTAGTGAATGGATCTCCTTGGAAGCCCTGGATACAGTAACATTGAGGTCGATGGCGTTCTACTCGACATTCAGCGTTTAAGCCACATATTCCGGGGCAAGGGTCATCACACTTATTTCTTAGGCAAGCCCTGTGTTGTGGACAATCCTGATCTATAGTACATTCATGTCGGCAGTTGGGTGGCTGTCCAATGAAACCAACTCTACATGAGCAAGCCGCTTGTTCATTGATAACACGGCAGTCAGCAAAGTTTCCACAAGGGGATGGCTCACATGGATTTCGTTTTTCGAGATACGTAGGTGTGGGTGGAGGAGCTCGGACGATCTCACAGAATCTGAAGGGGTCACCGATTTGACCTTGTGGGCAGGTACAGATGGGCGAATGATTGATGACTCTACATTCCGCAGTGGCAGCACATGGACCAGGGCAAGGAGCAACGCATTTCTGACGTATACAGGCCTTGTCCAAAGGACATTCGGAACTACTAAGACATTCGGGTCGGCAACTTGGAGGGGATCCTACATATTCTGGCAGACACGAGCACACTGCTACGCCGTTCTGTTCTCTGCACTGACTGAAAGGACCACAAGGTGATGGTTGGCAAACGTTGATTGGTGCTTCTATCTTTGGTTGCTCTGGTGGCAGTAAGTGGCATCCTCTAAATGGTTGACCGGTGTAGCCAGGATTACATTCGCAAGATGGTACGTGATTTTGTACGGTGCACTGAGCGTTGTATCCACAAACTCCGGGACAAGGATCTTGACACTTATTTTGTATGCATGCTTTGTTCAGTGGACATTCAGCTATAAAGTTCAAAACATATGAGGCATTAAAAATACAATCTAGCTTTATTATATACGTACTTATATTTTAATATTTTCTGAAATATCCATATTCTAAACATACCATTAACAACACACTCAGGTCTGCAGGCGGTGTAAGGATCTCCTTGGTAGCCTTCTATGCAAGCACAGGATCCAGCGGAATTTCTGACGGAGCAAAGGGCATTGGATCCGCAAGGTGAAGGATTGCAAGGGTCAATATGTTCTATGCGGACAGGCTCAATAGGTGGTGGTGGTATAGGAGAGCACTGTGAGAATGGGTCTCCTTGATATCCAACAATACAGAAGCATTGGGGTCTATGACTGATGACCCGACATTCCGCATTGAAGCCACAAGCACCCACGCAAGGATCTCGACATTTTTCTTGAACGCAAGCTTGGTCACTCCTACATTCTTCATCAATGACACACTCAGGTCTGCAATTAGGAGGCTGTCCAATGTATCCTACTCTACAAGAGCAAGCTGCTTGTTCATGGATCTCCCTACACTCCGCATTATGTCCGCATGGTGAAGGGTAGCAAGGATTAACTGGTTGCTTCGGTTCGGAAATTTCAACTCGTTGTGGTATTACTCGACAGAGAGAAAATGGATCACCGTTGTGATTTTCTGGACAAGTGCAAATTGGAGAGTGATTGACAACTCTACAAACTGCATTCGGAGCACAAGGGCCAGGACATAATTTGATACATCTCATATTTGAACAAGCCATGTCCAGGGAACAATCAGAGCTAGTCAGACATTCTGGACGGCAATTTGGACTGGTTCCAATGTAGTTGGGAAGACAGGAACAGACCGCAACGTCATTCTGCACTCGACACTGACTATTAGGACCACAAGGAGATGGCTGACAAGGATCCTGATGAACGATTCTGACTGGCTCTAGAGCTGTTTAAATGAAATAATAACTGTTAATACCGTTGTTATATATATTATATACTATTATTATGAGTTTACTATTTGAAATGCAAGCAAAAACTTACGAATAGGACTGCAGACACGGAATGGATCTCCAGTGTGCTGAGGAATGCAGTTGCACGTTGGAATATGATTGTTAACAATACATTCCGCATTATAACCACAGACACCAGGGCACGGATCTCGACATTTGTTTTGAATACATGCCTTATCTTGCGTGGGGCAGTCGGAATTGACGACGCACTCAGGCCGGCACGACACGTAAGGATCACCAAAGTATTCCGGTAAACAGACACAAGCACCAGCTCCGTTCTTCTCAATGCATTTGGCATTGGCTCCGCAAGGCGATGGATTGCATGGATTTCGAATTTCTTCTCGGATTTGAGTTGGTGGCGGTGGTGGAATCAAATTGCAGCCCGAAAACGGATCCCCTTGGTGACCAGGAAGGCAAGTACACTGTGGACTATGCAATAAAACTCGACACTCCGCATTGTACCCACAAGCTCCGATACATGGATCTTCGCATTTCTGTTGTATGCAAGCTTTGTCCGTTGGGCAATCAGCTAAAAAATAAAGTCATTTGGTTATAGCCATACCTCCTTGAAATAATTATTATAAAGCTTTGAAAACTGAATGTGTGTTCAATTAATTACCACTCATAAAGCACTCCGGTCGACAATTAGGTGGAGATCCCAAGTAACCCACTTGACACGAGCAGGCTGGTTGCTCATTAATGACACGGCAGTCAGCATAGCCTCCGCATGGAGATGGTATGCATGGGTTTTGAGGTCTCTTTATTTCAGTTATAAGTTCCCGGGGTGGTTGAGGATTGCAGCGAGCAAATGGATCTCCAATGTAGTTAGCTGGGCAACTACAAATAGGACTATGATGAAGAACTCGACAGAGCGCTGATGGAGCGCAAGGTCCGGGGCACGGATTAATACATTTTTGATTCACACAAGCCTTGTCCAAGTCGCACTCAGAACTAGAATAACATTCGGGTCGACAGTCAGGGCTCGTTCCAATATAGTTGGGCAGGCAAGAGCAAACTGCAACTCCATTAAGTTCCCGACACTGGCTGTTAGGTCCACAAGGTGAAGGTTGGCAAGGGTTTCTTTGAACTTCAACTCTCACGGGCTCTTGAATTTGAGCTTTTTTAAATAAACCAAATAATTATAAATAAGATAAATCTTTCAACAATCAGCATAACTATAAATAGCTTTTCTAAAGATTTTCTCCTTACGGATTGGATGACAGCCTCTGAAAGGATCACCAGTGAAACCGGACAAACAGGAACAAGTGGGGATATGGTTTCTAACTTGGCATTCTGCTTGGTAGCCACAAATACCTGGACAGGGATCTTGGCATTTACTTCTGATACAAGCCTTGTCTTGACTGCAGTCACTATTGATGACACATTCGGGACGGCATCCAGTGTAAGGATCTCCAAAATATTCAGGAAGGCAAACGCAGGAGCCAGCTCCATTTCTTTCTTTGCACAAAGCATTTGCTCCACATGGAGATGGATTACAAGGATCAATGATTTCCACAGGCACCACAGGTTCAATTCTTTGGGGAATAAGTGAGCAACCCGAGAATGGGTCTCCGGTATAGCCAGGAATGCATGTGCACTGTGGATTATGATTATGAACTCGACAGTCCGTGTTAAAGCCACAAGCACCAATACAAGGATCGCGACATTTCTCTTGGACGCAAGCTAACGTTTGTGCACAGTCCGCTGTCAAGAGGAAAGAATAAACGCCATTAGTCTTAATTTATTTGCACCCTCACATACATTTAACAATCTATTCATACTTAAATAGATAAACAACTTACGTGTTATAATACATTCTGGCCTACAATTTGGTGGCCTTCCCTGATATCCTGCCTGGCATGAGCAAGCTGGTTGTTCATTAATAGCCTTGCATTCCGAGAATGGTCCACACGGTGAGGGGTAGCAAGGATTGACAGGCCGCTTCTGTTCAACAGTTATAACAGTCTTGATCTCCTCGCGACATCCCAAGAACGGATTTCCGACGTAGCCAGGTTTGCAAGAGCAGATAGGACTATGATTATGCACTCTACAGACAGCTTCCACGGCACACGAACCTGGACAAGGATCGACGCAGCGTGAATTAAGACAAGCTTTGTCCAAAGGACATTCACTGTTTGTCGAACACTCGGGTCTGCATGAGGGAGGCGATCCAATGAATTCGGGCAAGCATGAACAGACAGCAACACTATTAAGCTCTTTACAGGCACTATTTGGTCCACACGGGGATGGGTAGCAAGGATTCAAATTCTTTGGAGCTTCTGGAGGTGGAGGTGGAGCTAAATGAACAAAGATATACATTAGTTGTCAATTAATTTGTAATTTACTTGGAAGAAAAACGATATAAAACTATATAAAATAGAACATGATTTTTTGAAAACACTTACGAAGCAAATGGCAACCACTGAA
This sequence comes from Dicyrtoma fusca, assembly GCA_034695205.1. Taxonomy (NCBI): domain Eukaryota; kingdom Metazoa; phylum Arthropoda; class Collembola; order Symphypleona; family Dicyrtomidae; genus Dicyrtoma; species Dicyrtoma fusca. Next base: position 21,642 of record JAQFZC010000164.1, on the reverse strand, counting down.
TGGATTTCCAGTGTATCCGACATCACAAGAGCAAGTTGGCACATGATTTTGCACAGCGCAATTTGCATTGTATCCACAGATTCCAGGACATGGATCTTGACATTTGTTATTTACACAAGCCTTGTTGGTGGGACAATCTTGATTGAGAACACACTCGGGCTTACAGAGAACATAGGGATCTCCAAAGAACTCTGGTAAGCAAATGCATGATCCAGCGCCATTTCTTTCCCGACATTCCGCATTAGCACCACAAGGAGAAGGATGACACGGATCCAGTACTTCAACTGCAGTCGGAGGTTGCTTAACTATAGGAATGACATCACATCCTGTGAACGGATCACCGTTATGACCAGGTAAGCAGTAGCACTGAGGTCTATGAGCTGAAGCCCGACAATCCGCATTGTAACCACAGGCTCCTGGACATGGATCCTGACATCTCGTTTGAACGCAAGCTCTATCCGAGGAACATTCCGAGTCTATGACACACTCGGGTCTACAGTTAGGAACAGATCCGACATAGCCAGGCTCGCAAATACAAGCTGGCTGTCCATTGACAACTTTACAGAGAGAATGAGGTCCACATGGGGATGGGACACATGGATTTACAGGGACGACCGGCTCAGGAATCTTCTCTTCGATCTTCAAAACACAGGATGAGAATGGATCTCCGACGTGATTGGGTGGACAAGTACAAAGGGGTCCATGATTTATGACTCGACATTGAGCAGATGGGGCACAAGGGTCCGGACATGGATTCACACATTTTTGACTCACGCAAGCCTTGTCTAGGTCGCAATCAGAGCTAGTGAAGCACTCGGGCCTACAGTTAGGGCTCGTTCCAATATAGTTGGGCAGGCAAGAGCAAACTGCAATGCCATTCTGATTTCGACATTGACTGAAAGGACCGCATGGTGAAGGATAGCAAGGATCGCTTGGTCTTGTCGGCTGTACTTCGATTCTAATGAGTTGACATCCACGTAAGGCTTCTCCCGTGTAGCCCGCGATACAGGTACATGTTGGAACATGATTGTAGACGTGACATTCAGAGTTGGACCCACAAACACCCCGGCATGGGTCAACGCATTTATTCCTCAAACAAGCTTTGTTAGTTGGACAATCTTGATTGAGAACACATTCAGGACGGCAACCGGTGTAAGGATCTCCGAAATATTCAGCCATGCAAACACATGCTCCAGCTCCATTTCTTTCAAAGCATTCGGCATTAGCTCCGCATGGTGAGGGATTGCAAGGGTCAAGTACTTCAATTACTCGGTCTGGAATAGGTTGGGGTCTGAGTGAGCAAGCTGAGAAAGGATCACCCACATAGCCTTCTAAACAGTAGCATTGGGGTCTGTGAGAAACAACACGGCAATTCGAATTGACTCCACAAGTTCCAACGCAGGGGTCACGGCATTTCTGTTGCATACAAGCCAGATTGTTCGGACAGTCTTCATCTGTGGTGCATTCTGCTCTGCAGTTTGGTGGTCTTCCAATGTAACCACTGGAGCAAGAGCAAGCCGGCTGTCCATGAATTTCTCGGCATTCTGAGTAAGGTCCACAAGGTGATGGAACACATGGATTTTGAGGAGGCTGTGGAAGGGCTGGAATTGGTTGCTTAACTTCAGGTCGGCAATTGACAAATGGATCGCCAACAAGACCCGGTTTACATGAGCAGATTGGACTGTGATTGACGACCTTGCAAATGGCGGACGGGGAGCATGGGCCTGGACAAGGATCCACGCATTTCTGAATCCTGCAAGTTTTATCCAGTGGACACTCGCTATTGGTTACGCACTGAGGTCGGCATGAGGGAGGTGATCCAATGTAGTCTGCTAAGCATGAGCAGACGGCCAAACCATTTAGTACTCTGCACTGACTGTTCGGTCCGCATGGGGAAGGTCTGCATGGATCTTGTGGTTCTGGAATACGAAGTGGAGGAGGTGGAATGGGGTGACAGCCTTGAAGTGGCTCTCCAGTGTAACCAGGGATGCAATTACAATTTGGCACATGATTGAATACTTGACACTCCGCATTTATTCCACAAACTCCGGGACAGACATCCTTGCATTTATTGTTCACACATGCTTTGTTGTAAGGACAATCCTGATTCAAAACGCATTCCGGTCGGCAACCAAGGTATGGATCTCCAAAGAAATCTCTCAAGCAAATACAAGCTCCAGCACCGTTCTGCTCTCTACATTCTGCGTTGGGTCCACAGGGTGATGGATCACAAGGTGATTGTTTAGGCTCAGGCAATCCTATTACAAAATTTAGTTAGTACAACTGGACTTTTTGTATTTAAAAAAAATGAAGGTTACTGTAAATTAAACTCTTGTACAGTACTTACTTGGTATCTCCACCACGGGTATAATCGAACATCCTCTGAAAGGATCTCCAGTGTAACCCGGGCTACAGAAACATTGAGGTCTATGAAGAGTTATTCGGCACTCAGCGTTGTAACCACAAGCACCAACACATGGATTTTTACATTTCTGTGTCACACAAGCTTTGTCAGTTGGACAATCCGCTATAAAAATTAACAAAAATGCAAATTTTAAAATCCAATCAAATAATTTCATATTTTATATTGTGTTATACTGTACTACAGTTATATATTTACCATCAATGGCACACTCCGGGCGACAATTGGGGGCGGTTCCAAGATAGCCAGGTTGACATGAGCAAGCAGGTTGATCATGAATATTTTTACATTCACTGAATGGACCGCATGGAGATGGGACACATGGATTAGATGGTACTTTGATCACAGGTCTAGGAGCACAGTGCACAAATGGATCGCCTTCATAGCTATTTGGACAAGTGCAAATGGGAGAGTGATTGACAACTCTACACTGTGATGATGGTGAACATGGACCAGGGCAGGGATTGACACATTTCATGCTGACACAGGCTTCCTGCAGAGAACACTCAGCGCTCGTCAAGCACTGAGGTCGACAAGATGGAGGACTGCCAATGTACTCCGGAAGACAAGAGCAAACAGCCACGTCGTTCTGAGTTCTGCACTGAGCGTTAAGTCCACAGGGTGATGGACGACAGGGGTCCGTTGGTACTTTGACAACTGGAGGCGGCGGTGGAATGAGATAGCAGGAGCTGAATGGCTGACCAGTGTGTCCAGGTAAGCAAGTGCAGATCGGTACATGATTGTATACAGTGCATTCAGCATTGAATCCGCAAGTACCCGGAAGGCATGGATTTTTACATTTTTGATTCATACAGGATTTGTCATTGGGACAGTCTTGGTTGAATAGACATTCGGGTCGGCAAGCTACGTAAGCATCTCCAAAGAAATCCGGTAAGCACTGGCATGAACCAACGCCATTTTGAACTTCACAAATAGCATTAGACCCACACGGTGACGGGTTGCAAGGATCCCGAATAACTTCTTTCACAACTAATACAAAATACAACACATGGACGTTAAAAACTAGTTTCTATATTTCACATTTAGCATTCGGTAATAGATAATAAATCAGAAAAAAGGATCACTTACTTATCCTATTACAACTTGAAAACGGATTGCCTTCATAGCCTTCGTCACAGAAGCAGATTGGGATATGATTAGTGACTTTACATTGAGCATTAATTCCACACGCTCCTGGACATGGGTCAACGCATTTCTCATTAATACAAGCACGATCGTTGGAACAGTCTTGATGAATTGTGCACTCTGGTCGACATTGAGGAGGATTTCCTTGGTATTCTGGAAGACAGCTGCATACAGCCCGTTCGTATAATACTCTGCACTGAGAATTTGGACCACAGGGCGAAGGTACACAAGGATCCTTCTTCTGGACTGGCGCCGGAATTATTTGAGGTTCTATTAAAATTCAGTACAAAATTAGTAAACATGCAGACTCCCAACATTACTAAATTATAACAGCTATAAATTTGGCATACGTTTGGGAATTCTTTCGCAGTGTACAAAGGGACTGCCAGTGTGATCAATAGGGCAAGAGCAGATCGGACTGTGAAGATGAACTCGGCATTCAGCATTTGCAGCGCATGGACTATTGGCACAAGGGTTGACACATTTCTGATTGATACAACTTTTGTCGATGGGGCAGTCGGCTGGAATTAATATAAAAAATATATGAATTTATTTTTCATTTTACAATACTGTATTGGTGGATTGAATGCCGAAACAAAGCTTACCATTGACGACGCACTCTGGTGCACATTGCGGCGGGGTTCCGATATAATTCGGCAAACAGGAACATATGGCACGTTCATTAAGCTCTCTACACTGACTGTATAATCCACAAGGAGATGGATTACAAGGATCTTGTTTTGGCCGAGGTGGAAGCGCTGTTGAATTAATAAATACAATTTTACTTTTGCTATCTTTACTATGTCCAATTAGTGTAGAGTACCTGAAGTACCCATATATTTTGTAAAATATCAAAATAAGCTGAAAAACTTCATACCTCGGGGTGGAATCAAATTACAATAATGGAAGGGATCGCCCTCGTAGCCCGGTGGACATGAGCAAGTTGGCACATGATTATAAACAGTACAGATAGCTCCTTTTCCACAGGTTCCCGGGCATGGGTCGACACATTTATTTCGAACGCAAGCCTTATTTGAGGGACATTCTTGATTAATAGTACACTCAGTGCGACAGGCTACGAAAGGATCACCTTCATTTGGAGGAATGCAGTGACAACTGGCTCTGTCATATAGTTGTCGACATTCAGCATTGAGACCACAAGGTGAAGGGTTGCAAGGATCAACAACTTTGACAACTTCTATAATACGCAAGTTCAACCAAATTAGAATTAACTTCCACTTTTTTTCAGATTTCGCCCCAATTCTGTATAAGGGTATGTAAGCAAAACAGAAGTGTGCCTATGATTTAGTAACTTGCCTGGGATTTTGTGGCATTGAGAAAACGCATCTCCGCGGTAGCCATCTTGGCAAACACATACAGCTGCATGATTAATGACGTGGCAGACTGCATTAATTCCACAACTATCCTGACAGGGGTTCACACAGCGTTGGTGAGCACAAGCCTTTGTTTGAGGGCACTCCGCTACAATTTTAATTTAATTTATTGTAATTTAATATTTCAAAAATGTTATTATTGGAGTATTTTTAAGTATTTTGACCTTAACTAGGATAATATCATGAGTTATTGAAGTGTCAATAAAATTTTACCAGAAATTGTGCACTCAGGTCCACAGTATGGCGGCGATCCGAAAAATCCAGGTAAACAAGAGCAAACAGCTCGCTGCCCTTCATTAACGCATTGCGAGTTGGGACCACAAGGAGATGGAGCACAGGGATTGCGCACGATAGGAGCTACAGTTGTTACGACTGGTTCTACAAAGAAAGAAGTTTTAAATCATTGATCATTTATAGAGCAAGCCAGTCTGGCCCAAGATTTTCAGGAAATTTGATATTATTGGAGAAAGTTCAAAATAATTCCTAACCTGGAATACGTGAGCATTGAAGCAATGGGTTGCCCTGATACCGTTCCGGACAAGAACAGTAAGCAGTATGATATCTGACATGACAATTAGCATTTTGTCCACATTTTCCGGGGCATGGATCGACGCAATTTTGCTGAATACAGCATCTGTCCATACTACAGTCTGAGTTAACAAGGCATTGTGGGCGGCAATTGGGAACACTTCCAAAGTAACCCTGAAGACACGTACAAATAGCCCGGTCGTTGTGGCTCCTACATTGACTGTATGGGCCACAAGGAGATGGAGAACATGGATCAACACGGATGGGCGGCGGAGGAATGTACTCTCTTTTGGCACAACTGACGAACGGGTCACCATAGTAATTATCTTGACAGTAGCAAGTGGGCACATGATTATGAACCCGACACAAAGCTCCCACCCCACAAATTCCAGGACAAGGATCAACGCATTTGTAATTCGAGCACGCCCTGTCATTAGGACAGTCCGTGTTCATAACACACTCGGGTCGACATCCCAAAATCGGATTTCCAAAGTAATTCGGTCTGCAGGAGCACGTGGGAGTGATTCCGTCTTTAGAAGAACAGTCTGCATTCTCTCCACAAGGGTTAGGGTCGCAGGGGTGTCGAACTTGAGGTTGAGGCTTCCTGGTGACGACAGGGGTTGGTCTTCGGTTGCAAGCGGTGAATGGATCGCCTTCGTGGAAGGGTAAGCAGGAGCAGACGGGAACATGTTGAACGACGCTGCATTCCGCATTGATTCCACAAACTCCGATACAAGGATCAGCGCAACGAAGGGAAATACAAGCTCGATTATTTGCACACTCGGAGTCTCTCATGCATTCTGGTCGGCAAGGAGTTCCGAAATAGCCTTGAATGCAAGAGCAGAGGGCGCTACCATCTCGCACTCGACATTCTGAATAAGGTCCGCATGGGTTCCGTGCGCAAGGATCCTCATAGGTTGGCGTAGGCAAGTAGGAGGGAGGAAGTGTGATTGGATTCCTTTCGGAAATGGGTTCTGTAAGGGTTAAGCAAATTCGACAGAGTGAGATATATAATCAACAGTGATGTTAGCATTAGTGATGGGCTTACTACAATTTATTATTCTGATACTTACGTTTGGCACACTGACTGTATGGATCACCGTAGAAGCCATAGAGGCAAGTGCAGGTAGCCCTATGATAGTCTACTTTGCACTGTGCATTGATTCCACAGAATCCGATGCATGGATCAACACATTTTAGATTTCGACATTCCTGATGATCTGCACAATCCTGGCTCTGTACACATTCTGGTCGGCAAGCTCTAGATGGGTCTCCAAAGTAACCCAGATTACAGAAACAAACTGCATTTCCTTTCACTGGTTTGCAGTAAGCATTCTGACCACAGGGAGTTGACTGGCATGGATCCGTTACTTTTTGTGGGGTTTGCGTGGGTGGAGGATACGAAGGAGTTGGCTCTGTAATATTATACAGTATTCATATTTTAGTAAATGATTTTCAATAATAATTAGTTTCATCTGTATGATTTGACTGTAACAATTGAAATGCACGTACTTTGATGACACCTGACGTAGGGATCTCCAATTAAGCCATATGAACAGTAACAAACTGGACGATGTTCCTATTTAAAGATATCACAAATTAAATTAATTAGCCGATTACAGTTTTCCTCGGTTTCTTTGTTTTACTAATAAATTAAAAAGGAAGTCGATGGCTATACCTGAGGTTTGCATTCGGCATCAATCCCACAAGCACCAGGGCATGGGTCAACACAGTTTTGATTAATACAAGTTTTTGTGGTGGGGCAGTCTTGATGACTAGAACATTCGGGTTGACAGCCACGAGCACTGACAGGATGGCCTTTGTAGCCTGTTCTACAAGAGCAGACGGCTCTACCTCCTTGAATATTGCAGTCAGTATTTGGACCACAGGGGGATGGTAAGCACGGATTGATATCCGGTCGACAGCCTTCATATGGGTTTCCAGCGAAGTTAACTTTGCATTTACATATTTCTTGATTATTCGTCAAGAAGCATTCTGCATTGGGACCGCATGGACCAGGTCTACATAACTGTCTTCCAGGAGAAGTACAATTGTAGTACGCATTTCCAAGAGTTCCAATGGGGCAGTAGCACGGTGGATTGCGCGTAGTATCACAAACAGCCCCTTCCCCACATGGATTGGGTTCACATGGATTTTGCTTAACTACACAACCCTGAATAGTATTCCTCTGTTCGATGAATCCGTCAATACAAGTACATCTTGCGTATCCATTAACGAGGGAACACAGAGTATTCGGCCCACAAGGGGAAGGATTGCAGGGTTGTGCCGGCAACTTACATGGACTCTCTGGAGGATTACCAATGTAAGAAGGTAAGCAAAAGCAGACTGCGCGTCCATTTATCGTTCGACAATCTGCATTTGGTCCGCAAGCGTTTTGCTCACACGGTGAACCTTCAGGAACTGGAAAATTTATTTGGTTTTAAAATATAAAAACGATAAGTGGTAAAATATAAATCAGACTGCTAATACATAAAGGAAAACTACTTACTGCATCGTATGAAGGGATTTCCAGTCGTCTTTCGTGGGCAATAACAAACGGGAGCTCCATTGCTGAGTTCGCACAACGCACCTTCTCCGCACGGTGAAGGATTGCAAGGATCTCCACGGACTGGAAAAAGTATCATCAAACGTTTTGTTTACTTTCAAAATCTTACCAAGCATTTCAATTGCTTCCCTAAAAGTGCTCTAGAATTTCTCAAAACAACTTTCTTTACCTTTGCAGTTTCTTATTGGATCGCCTTCATAGCCGCCAGGACATTTACAGTATGCTTTGTGGTCTCGGACATCACAAACGGCATTTGAACCGCAGCGACAAGGCGTTTGACATTTCCGCTGGTAGCAAGCCAAATGGGACGGGCATTCGTTGTCACTTCGACATCCAGATGGAGCTGATTGTTTTAAATATTTTAAAAACGAATTATTTAGGAAATCTTAAATAAAGCAACCGTGATTCAATAAATAGCCCACGATTAGAGCTGCCCAAATCATTTCAATACTTACGTCTAGTACAGCCCGTGAAAGGATTGCCAACGAATCCATTGAAACATCGGCATACAGCTAAACGATTCTCACTGAAACATTCTGCATTGGGACCACAAGAGTCTTGCATGCACGGGGATCGACAGAGTCTATTGAGACGATCGCAGAATTTGTTGGGTGGACAGTCTTCATTGAATTGGCACGCGGGTTGTGGGATATGTGGGAGGTCACAAGCTCTCGTCGGCTCACCAACGTAGCCATCTCTGCATCGACAGAGCGCTTGATGATTGGCATTGTGACAGATTGCATTGGATCCGCAAGGATCCCGAATACTGCAGGGCTTCGCACATTTTCCTTCCCAACAAAATTGATCCGGGCCACACTCATTGTCGCTCGTGCAACCAACTATGTAACATTGAACCCATCAATTAGAATTCCATCCCTCATTTCAAATATGGGAAAAACTTATTCCATCAGATTTAAAAATGGATTATTTTGAAAGTCAAAAAAAAAGTCAAAAAGTGTAATATTACTCAAAGAGAAATCAATACTCGTATGTATCTGAGTCATTATTTCATGAAATAGAATAAAGAGTTTTAAACGGAAAATATCAACGTAAAAACTAAATTTGAAGTCACAACGGAAAAGGAGAGACAGTAGTACTTAAAACATGTGTCTGTAACTTTGCTTGTAGACATAACTGAGATATGAAAACAACTAAAAGTGTACTCAAAGTGTATCAAATGAACCAATGCATGATGATTGATGATCGGTATTATTTTGATTATTTCAAATTACTGAGTAAAGATTTTGTTTTTTTTATAGGATGGAAAAGCTAGTACGGAATTAAAATAGGGTGAAATAGTTAATTTGTAATTTATTAGATGAAAGTGATGACGGAAACATTAGTTAGTGTATAGGTATTATACGATTACCTATAGGGATAAGAGTACACTTACCAGTAGATTTTGTTAAAGTTAGTGTTGCTCAAGTGTTGGTGCTTCCTGTTTTTTTTTGTGTGTGTTATTAGTGTTATTACACAGACAGAGAGACAGAGTTGTCTTGGGTGTCTTTTTTTAATCGTATCGTAATGGAATGGATCGTATCATTTTATATCGACCACCACAGAAGTAGGTACTGTATCTGTACTTTTTGACTCTGACCTTTCTGAAGAAGTTTCCTAAAAAAATCCTGTATCATTTTCTTCATCTATCCTAAAAAAATTTAAGCGAAAGCTTGCAAAATACTAAGAAAATACTATGCGTGCGGCACTGCGGCAAGACATGAATGCAAAATAATAATTCAAAACGTAAAAAAATTCTACCTATCCTTTTACTATACAAACGTGTGTCCAAGTAATAAAGACGAGATTGATGTAAGACGTAAGAAAAACAGTGTCAGTGAGTTATAAGAGTTGATTATGTAACAAGTTGTTCAAGTGCGAAGGAAAGTGTTTAGGTGTATACTTGAGTACTATATACAAGTGTGTGAAATAACTCTGTGAGTTGAAATTCTAAATTCTAAAGTGGCAACTGACAAATTCACTAGTACTATTTGCAGAGAATTATACAAATTAAGTAAGTCATGTTGGTGAAAATTTGAAAGGTATGTTTATATCCATATGTTCTGTGTACTTGTGAGTGTGTGTGTGTGAATAAAAGGGATGGAGAAAGTATAAGTATAGGTAGTAATTAAGAATGAGACGTAATCAGAATTGTAGTACTGAGAATTAATACTTTACAAATATTTATAAATGGAAGTTGAAATTGACTTTCATTGAGAGAATTTCCATCATCATCCATCATGCTGATATGAGACGCAGAAAGAATTTAAAAAAAACAAAACAAAACAAAATCCTAGCCGTAGTTTTGTTACAACTATAGGACTACTGAACTATCACTGAACTATTGAAAATAAAGACAGCGAGAAGAAGGTATAGGGAAAAGAAGAGAGGGGATAAACTGTGGATTACCCAAGTAATCATAGCATCCTAAGAACGGGTCACCAAAAAAGCCTGATTTGCAAACACAAACTGGCCGATGATAGTATGGGTAGCAGTCAGTATTAAGACCACAGTCGCTCAAGTTACAAGGATTAATGCAGGCGTTATTAATGCACAATTCATCATAGCTGCAATCTTCCGTAATTTTACAGTAATTCGTTCCAATCATTCCTGTTATATAAAAAGCGACTTCATTCACGTTAATTATTCGCAGACTTGATTGCTTTTGGCAAAAAAAGAAAAAAAATTGTTCCCCTAAATACATACTTCTAGCAGCAGCAGTAGTAGCAACAGCGCAGTCACATTTAAACTACTAAATTATATAAGTATTTAGCTACTAATCATCAAAGTATTACTGTACGGTACTTTTTTGTTCTCATTGGTTTCTCTTTGTTTATCAAGTAAGTGTAAAAATATATATTACAGTTTCTGACTGTCGTCTGCGTCGGTCGTCGCAAAGTATATAATTAATTACATTTGCATCTGTACGTTTTTTTTTTACAATTCCGTCAAGTTATATATAATTAATTACAATTTCAGACACAGCATTATTTTTGTACTACAAATAGTAAACGCAAATACTCATGCATTCAGGCATCTCAATAAGCTGATTTTAAAAAATCAACACTCCAAAAAATCCTTAAATTTATACATTTTATTTCATGGTGTGCTTTTTTAGTTGGATTTAATTTCGAATTGATGTCAATTCCTGTTTTTGTTTCCCTTCATATTTGTGGTGCAAAATGGAAAATTATTTTTTAAATAATGATTTCTTTTTTTTTTAGTTTTAAGCCATGATTAGTTGATTAAAGTAGAAGAACTTGGATTGCAGTATTGCTTATGGCATATATACCTAATAATTATCAAAGTTTACAATATGCAAGTGTTTTTGATGTTTGTGAATATATATTCTGTTTTGGATATTAAGAAATTCTTGTAGAAAAATTTGAAAGGTAGGAAATATACAAGTGACAAGTAACTATACATGTAATACAATTGGATAAATTGCACACATCCAAGCTAATAAACGTATTATACATGCTCTAAAGAGTATGAGTGATAACAAATTATGAAAATAGTGTGATCAAGAAAACAAAACTAATTTAAAAACAAAACAAAAAAACATTGTGTTTGATCAGAGTGTTGAGTTGGGCAAGTGTAGACAGCTGACAATATAAAATATTGCACAAGAAATTCTATGAATAGCAATAAATGATTAATATAAAAAATATACAAATATACAAAATACACAAGAAAAGGAAGGAAAGAAGCAATATTTTTGAAATTTACAAAAGCTATTAAAAGCCAAAACGCATGGCCATTGCTAAAAAATAAATATATATATATGTATAATCAAAGGATAAATTTGTGTTAGGACTAGAAAAAATAAAAACAAATAAAAATAAATTAACAAATATATATTATTGTATAGCATGAAAATTAAAATTTGGTAAAAAGTGGTAAAAAATATGATGGAATGATTAATTATTATTATAATAATAAATGATTGGTTGTAAATGTGAATATTATAACCTGATGAATCTTTTGGCTTTTTTTTTGGCTGGTTAGTGCATGTAGGTGTAAATATCCGTTGATATATTAATGGGCTGCCCCTCTCCATCCAATATTAATTTCCCCCCGCGTCTCACGACGATATTAATTGGTGATTTTCAGTCCCGCAGTAGTAGTAGTAGTAGTAGTTTTTTTTTGTGTGTGTTTGTTTTAATAGTTAATCGCGTGTTGACATTGTTCCAAAAAATAATTACCTCTTGCACCATACACAATCGCTCACTCACTCACGCAACAATCACTCTCATCGTAGTTTATTATTATTAATTATTATTATTATTCATATTATTAAATTATTACTAAGGATTTTGTACGACCTATGGAATTAATTAGTGTTGAGATCGTTATCATTATCACTGTAATTTTTTCAACTATGGATTTGTACGAGATCACCATTTTGTTTCAGTCCTACATAAAAAACGACTAGAATGTTAACTTAATTGTACACAAAGTAAGTCGAGGAGAATGAAAACCAATAGTCTTACCTGGAATGCACTCTCCAGTCAACGCATTGCACTGAGTATTTGGTGGACAGTTGCAATTTCTCTTGGGACCTTTAAAAATTAACACTTGGTCTTTAGAACATGTTTGAATATCATTATTTTTTCATCGCCAGGTATTTATGCAATGCTTCCGGCCCTTTTCTCCCACAAACTTCCTTCCACAGGATTATAATTTGTGTGTACGAATTACGAATGAATGTATCTATGTATGCAGTATGCAAATGAAATGAATTGAAAGAAAACTTACTCGATACACAGGTCAGAATATGCTCTTCGACAACACACTCTTGATCTTTAGTACAAGGATTACCGGCTCTGCATGGATCCCCACACAGTCCATTAATACAAGCCAATTTCGATGGACATTGTGAATTACTTGAGCAGCCGCCTGTAATAAATCATCCCATGGAATATTTAGTCATGTCACAGTAGGTCCAGTATAAATTGGTTTGAGAAATTAAAATGCTTTAAAAAAAAAGTAAACAGTTAGCGTGGAACATGCTTTTAGCAAAATAAAGCTAAAATGTCAGGAGGAGCTGAGTTATCAAAATCTTAAGTTTATGGTACTTTTGTAAGAGAAAACTTGGAGTATTCATTCAGCTGCTGGTAAGCGCAATCTGAATGAAATACTCAAAAATAAATAACTTTGGTACAATTTTATGTATTTATGTAATTGTAAGAGAAAGTCTGTTCCAAATTTTTTTGATTTTGAGTTCGCTTCTCATTTCATTCTCTAGTATACATTAAAAAAATTAAAGTTAATATTAAAAAAAAACAAAAACAAAATATTATAATTCGTTAAAGCTGTTTAGCTGGTTCATAATGTATATATATAAGTACGTCGTTATTGTAAATATTAAAAAAAATTAATGTTACGCATGCAGTTGCATAGCATGTTTAAATTCATTCCCAGTTACAATCACAACGAGTTAGTGTTTTCAAAACAATAATTAATAAGTTTTACGTAAGCTAATAAAAGTAAGTAATTTGTCTTCTGGTTTTTGTGTATTAGGTCAACCCGTGTTTTATGTAACGGTACTTGACTGGATGCACACTTTATGTCACGAGTGTTTCCATGATCTGGATTATTGGAAATCAATTGTGAGGACATGCTGGAATTGAATATGTGTGAAAGGAAAAGATATATAGTTACAGAAGAAAAGTGGAAAAATATACACATTTTGAAAAGATGTTGAAAATTACAGAATTAAGTTGAAGAGGTCAATCATTAATATTTGAAAATGATTTGAGAAAGTAATTAAAAAAATATTATATTTACACAAACAATTACTTCATATGGTTATTTGAAGATGATGTGACGGAGACAAAGAAGCGGGTTAATGGCGAAGGGCAATGTGTTTGGCGGAAATTAGTATTGAGGAAGCGCTCATGTAATTTTGGGAGGAGACGAGGTACAGTTAGTGAGAGACACAAGTAGCTGGCTGTAGTAGTAATAATTATAATTATGCGTAAAGTAGATGTAATTTTATCTAGACAGCTTATGATCATTCTCGCACGACAAAGACTTCACTGACACTAATCAGACTAGAGTAATAAGGAATGCAAATCTAATTCAAACTTGTATGCTTTGGGCTTTTGGCAAACACTGCAGCTGCAGCGGACGATTTATCAAAGTGGCATAATGTGTACGGCTAGGCGCCTAAAGATTAAATTATAATAAATAATAAAAAAAATACGTAATTCCTACGGAGTTACGGAGGCAAATAACTAAAATCTACGATATTTCTTGCAATCGCAATCATGCAAATTTGCAATAATAATGTTTATATAATCATTCTAGAATGCTACTGATATATATTTAATAATACTATGCGAATTCATTCGGGCGGCGTTGGCTAGCTTTAAATGCATCACATATATTGTACTCTGTGTAAACTAGTACGTATAAAGACAAAAATGGCTCATAATAAATTTGCTGAAATGGCGATGGCAATAATTGGCGGAGGCATGCCTTGCAGTTGGGGCGATCCCGCAAAAAAAATCTATATTTCAGCCTGGTTTCAGCTATCAAGCCTGAGTCTATGTGAAATGTTTACCTGATAAGACCTGGTCAGTACAATTTCTTAATGGCCCTTTCACTCCGCGAGGGCAAGAACACACAGGCTTATGATCAACCGTAAAACATTTTTCACAAATGGGGAATACCATACATGGATCAACACAGTGTTGAAATATGCAAATCCTAGTCGATATACAGTCGTCATTGGAGTCACAGAGTACGTTTGTATTGTCTTGTCTCGACTGAACGCCTTCGTATGTACTGACATTCGTAGCCATGTCTCCCATCATGAGATGAGGGGTCATAGTTGTGCTATCTAATGTGTAAATTTGTGTAGTAATATCACCATCGATATCCGATGGAAGCCCTGTCGTGGTCAAATCACCCACGTAAGGTTTGCCACTTAAGGTGACTCTCGTAATAGAGCTCATCGTAGTTAACTCAGATGAAGTTCCCACCGTTGTTTCACTAGATTCTGATTTCGATCCCATCGTCGTAGTTTCCGGTCTACTTACATCCGTTCCGGTTTTTACTGATGATGGTACTGTTGTGTCCGCGTGCGGAGTGGTTGAAAGGTCAATATTTTCAAGAGACGGGACGTTTGTTGTGGAGAAAGTATCATTTTCCAATGGCTTATCCGTGCTTCCAGTGTAGCTGATCGTAGTAGTTAAACTGTCTGTTTCGTTCGTAGAACGGACGGAGGTGCTCGTGGATTGCCTGGTAACTGGGCTGAGCGTTGTTTCTTCATGTTCCGTTGAAGTAGGATACATTGTAGTGACAGGGCCTTCGGTGCTGGCACGACTTTCGTTCGTAAATTTATCGTTAATCCTAGAAGGAAGGGTGGACGTGGCTGGTTCTGTTGTAAGATCCATAGTTAGATCATCTCTAGTAACACCTGGAATAAACGTCGTTCCCATCGATGTCTCTTCACTGGGAGACTTGGTGGACCTGGACGTAGTTTCATCCCCTGGTCGTTGAGTCGTCTCTCCAGCTCTCGCTGTCGTGACTTCAACATTAGGACTGGACGTAGTGTAGGGATACTCGGTCGTACCTCGCTCTGTAGCATCCGAATGAGATGTTTTCACTGGATATGTTGTGAGTTCAACTGTCTGAGTGGTCGGTGTTTCAAGTGGACTAGCGGTTGTTGAGGATCGAGTAGTTGAGGCGTTTTGCACCCTCGACTGTACGCTGACCGTCGTCATTTCTTCCGTATCTCGGCCTGTTGTAGTCTCAACGTCCGGCTGTTGACTGGTAGCAGGAGCCAATGTTTGACTGGAAATGGTTGTTGCGCCAGGTTCGGTGGTTAGAACCATGTCAACTTCTTTCCGTCCAACTGTTGTACCTGGGGACTCAGTAGTTGGGATTTCAGTAGGGAAAGTGGGCAAGTTTTCTGGGTGGTCTATGTCAGACCGAGTTGTCTCAGAAACTGATGGAGCAGATGTCGTTTGGGTCTCATTTTCCTTTGTTCCACGAACAGTGGTGGCGGCCTCAGTTCTAGATTCTGGTGTTTGGGATCCAGTTGTTTGCTCGACTGGTTGCCTTGTGGTAGGCTGACTTGACAACTGGAGATTTTCAATGGAGGCGCGATCCGTTGAGTGTGGAAGCTCTGTGACGAAAGGCGATTCGGGAGTCTGAGTTGTCAACTCCGTGTCAGAAACAGAACTGCTGGTTGTAACGAGGGATGATCTACTACTGTGGGCTGTTGTTTCAGTGCTAGGTTGCTGCGTGGTTCTCACCGAAGGTGGTTCCGTCGTGAGATTCATATCAATGCGATCCTCGGCGGTCGTTGTGGCTGGCACACTTTCTCTTGTTGGCGTGACAGTGGTGAAAGCTTCTCGAGCTTCTGTAGTTGTTTGTGGTTGTTCAGTTGGTCTTCCTGGAGTGGTTGAAGAGGTGGAAGAAGTTCGCAGATCCACTGACGGTGAGGTGGTAGTTACAGATTTATCAGTTGCTTCATGGCTCAAGGTGGTTTCTCCCTCATACTTTTCAGTAGTCATAACTAACTCATGGGATGTGGTACCTTCTGGTGTCGTAGTTCTTGCTGAAGATGTAGAGGATGCTCTTTGAGTTACAGATTCAGGCGTCGTAAGTCCGACTGTCATTTCAGATTCTTTTCCAATGCTTACTGTGGTTAATTCCGCAGCAATTGTCGTTTCATCCCTTGAAGTTGATTTAGTAATGCTTTCTTCAGTAGAGCCTGATGTTACAGTTTTGGGAGTTGTCGTTCCCTCTGTTGATTGATGATCATCATTCTGATCAGCTGGGACAGTTGTCAACTGCACATCCATTACTGTAGAAGAGCCGTCTTCCCTGGTAGGGCTTTTAAGCGTTGTCACTTCGGAGGATGGTTGACTTTGAGTTGTGACCGTTGTTTCTGGCAAGATTGTTGTCGGTTTTTCCCTTGAGCTCTCGGATGTAAGATTGACATTGGATTCGGTGGAGGACTCAGTAGAAGATTTAGGTTTAGTAGTCGTTGCCTCCGTCACATCCGTGGAACGATCTTGCATTGTGGTTCCTTCTGGAGCTGCTGAGCTCTCGGTCGTTAACGAAGTTCTGCCTCTGTCCATCGTCGTTTCCTCAGGAATAGGGGCGGCAGGTGATGTAGTTATAATGTCATTCTCATCCTTTTCCGTGGATAAAAGAAGCTCCATTGATTGTGTAGTTGGAGACTCCTCCATTTTTTCAGTGCTTCTGAAAGTGGTAAGATCAACCCGGTCTATATCTTTCGGGGTGGATGTCGAGGGAAGGGTAATCAGAACATTAGATTGATTTCTTATAGTCAATCTTTCTCCGGGAGTTTGACTTTCCTTGATGGTTGTGGGGAACATGGGCTCTTCAGTAGTACCAGGAAGGGATGTACTCGTTTGACTCGGCAACCGTTCAGTTGTAGTTTCTCGTTCAACAGGTGTCGTGGCCCCGTCAATAACCCTTGGTGTGGTGACCGTGGAGGACTTTTGGGTGGGCGTACTTGTTGTAGTCAAATCTGTGAGGTTATCATCTGACAATGTGTCACTCGGCGTGGTAAGCACCATCTCTTTCTCCATTTGGGTTGTTCTAGGAATATCTGTGCTTTTACTAGTCGTCGATTCCTTTCTTGTGGAGGTGGTCGTTTGATCCGGATATACCGTCGACATTTCTTCTGACGGTGGGTTAGTTGTTCCAAATCTAATTTCAACTGACATCTCTTCCGATCTATGAGTGACCACGTTGTAACTTATAGACGTTGTTGGTTCTTCTGTGCTTCTCATCCTACTTGTGGTTTCCTCATCAGGGGCAACATTCCTGCTTGTAGTTTCTGGGACGTTAGACTTTGCTGTAGTGAGCTCCACAGCTTCACTTACTGTGCTTCTACCTTGCTCAATTTGTGCTGGCATTGTAGTTTGATCCCGTCCTGTTTCGCTAGAGGCTGTCGTTTCAGCTGAAGATGGTGTACTTGATTTTGGTTTTGTGGTGGTCTCAGCGGGTTCCGTGGTCATTACAATGTTTTCCTCACCACCTTTCTCAGTTGTTACCACTGGTTGAACTGTGGTTTGGTCCTGGATTCTAGATGTTGTTTCACTGCTCCTTTCCCGACTCGAAAGTTCCGTTGTTGTTTCTTGGGAAACAGAAGATCTAGAAGTTGAGGTTTCTCTGGGCGTATCTACACTAAGAGTGGTCTCTTGGGACTTTATCGGAGTTTCCGTTGTTTCATAAGTGGTGCGTTCTCTACCTGTAGCTTCGGAGGTAGGTTTGTCGGTAACCTGTGGCACCATCGTGGTCAAGTCAGACTCGGTTGTAGCTGCTTCTGAAACACGGCTCACAGTTGTTGGTTCTGATTGTGGAAGAGTGGTTGTAATTTTATCAGTGGCAGAACTAAACGTTGTCAACTGAATGTCTGAGTCTGATGGTAAAGCCGTCGTAATCTTTTCTGTAGATTCTTCTTTAGTACTACTCGTTGATGTGATTACATCTTGTCTGTCAAATATACTAGTACTTGACAGCTGTTCTGGGAAACGAGTAGTCTCTTGACTAGAACCAGAGGTTGTAACTGGAGTCACTGAAGGCAATGAAGTAGTTGCTCTAACTTCTGGAGTTGTCTCAGCAAAAGGCTTTGATTCGGTAGTGAGTTCCATTTCTAAATTTTTGGTAGTTTGTTCTGGAATATTTGTAGGACTTGACTGAGGCAATTTCCCACTTGTAGATGTTTGGACTGGTGTAAACGTGGTTGTTTCTTGTTCAAGAGTAGTTTTTGACTCAGCGCCAGGAGTTGTTCTAGTGGAAGTGCTACCCTCCGTTCCAGGGGAAGTTTGAGATAGTGTAGACTCTTCAATACCAGAAGTGGTTGTTGGTGATTCCCTACTTCTTGGAGTTGTGGTACTCCCTCTACTGGAAATAGTAGTGGGGATCGGTTCCGTTGTCAGATCCATGGTTTCTTCTCGACTGACTAACGGAGTGAAAGTTGTTTTCATTCCAATTTCATCACTTGGCGATTTCGTAGTTTCATCTCCTGGTCGTTGGGTCGTCTCACCAGCTCTAGCAGTCGTGACTTCAACATTAGGACTGGACGTAGTGTAGGGATACTCTGTCGTACCTCTTTCCGTAATGTCCGAACGAGATGTTTTCATTGGATATGTTGTGAGTTCAACTGTCTGAGTGGTAGGTGTTTCACGTGGACTAGTGGTTGTGGAAGACTGAGTAGTTGAGGTGTTTTGCACCCTCGACTGTACGCTGACCGTCGTCATTTCTTCCGTATCTCGGCCTGTTGTAGTCTGAACGTCCGGTTTTTGACTGGTAGCCGGCGCCAATGTTTGACTGGAAACGGTTGTTGCGCCAGGTTCGGTGGTTAGAACCATGTCAATTTCTTTCTGTCCAACTGTCGTACCTGGCGACAAAGTGGTTGGGATTTCAGTAGGGAACGTGGGCAAGTTTTCTGGAGACCGAGTTGTCTCAGAAACTGATGGAGCAGATGTCGTTTGTGTCTCATTTTCCCGTGTTCCACGAAGAGTGGTGGCGGCCTCAGTTCTAGATTCTGGTGTTTGGAATCCAGTGGTTTGCTCGGGTGGCTGCCTTGTGGTAGGCTGACTTGACAATTGGAGATTTTCAATGGAAGCCCGATCCGTTGAGTGTGGAAGCTCTGTGACGAAAGGCGATTCGGGAGTCTGAGTTGTCAACTCCGTGTCAGAAACAGAACTGCTGGTTGTAACGAGGGATGATCTACTACTGTGGGCTGTTGTTTCAGTGCTAGGTTGCTGCGTGGTTCTCACCGAAGGTGGTTCCGTCGTGAGATTCATATCAATGCGATCCTCGGCGGTCGTTGTGGCTGGCACACTTTCTCTTGTTGGCGTGACAGTGGTGAAAGCTTCTCGAGCTTCTGTAGTTGTTTGTGGTTGTTCAGTTGGTCTTCCTGGAGTGGTTGAAGAGGTGGAAGAAGTTCGCAGATCCACTGACAGCGGGGTGGTAGTTACAGATTTATCAGTTGTTTCACGGCTCAATGTAGTTTCTCCCTCATCCTTTTCAGTAGTCATTATTAACTCATGGGATGTGGTACCTTCTGGTGTCGTAGTTCTTGCTGAAGATGTAGAGGATGATCTTTGAGTTACAGGTTCTACTGTCGTAGGAATGGAGGCTACAGTTTGTCCAACTGTTGGCTCATTAGGTCCTTCGGTAGTAATAACCGGTTCCCGAGATGTTGTTAAAGGCTCGTCCGTTCTTTCTTCTCTTGGTGTGGTGTCTGTTGAAGATGACGAGAACGTTGTTTGACTTCCAGGGAATGGTGTAGTCGTTGGGGATTTTTCATTGGGTGTGCTCTGTAGAGTAGTTTCAGCTCGGCGTCTTTCAGTTGTCATAAGTAGCTCAAACGAAGTTGTTGGCTGTTCTGGTTTTCTTGTAGTTTCGTCTGCATTTACGTCCACGTCCAGGTTTAAGGTAAACTCGTGAGGGAAAGTCGTTTTTTCTGGAGCTGCAGTACTTGTGCCTCTGGAAATTTCAGAAGTTGTGGGGAAAGTTGTGAGCTTAACATCAATGTTAGTTGCAGTTGAAGTTTCTCCAGGTAAAGTTGTTTCAGCTTGTATTTTACTTGTGGTTGTACGAATGCTCTGAGTGGTCCCTTCATCATCTATTGCTTTATGAGTAGTAGGTTCGGTATTTTCCTCTTTAGAAGTTGTGATGGATGCACGACTGGTGGTCTCTACTACTTCAGGAATATTACCAACAGTGGTTAATTGCATTGTTAATTCCCTTCCTGTTGTTGTTTCGTTTTCAGATGTGGGAACCTTTGGTGAAGTTCCTCCTTCGCTTGGATAAGAGGTTGTAGTTTCCGTTTCATTGGACCGAACCGTCATTCGAGGTTCTAAAGTTGTTTCTTCTGGAGCAAGTGAAGAACTTCTTAGATTTATGACACCAATGGTTGATTGCTCAAAGCCAGGAGTTGTTGCTCTTTCAGTTTGACTTTCTGTAGTTAGTGGTTCTTGGGGCAGACTAGATCTAGTTCTACCATCAGTCGTGGACGACGAAACTGTGGTTTGAGCCTCCGAAGCATCCGTAGTTAATTGCATAGTGGTCATAACACGGGATTCCGTTGAGTTAAACTCATCCATGCTTGGGAAAGTTGTCAACTGAATATTCATCATTGTTGAGGCATCTTCGCTACTAGGACCTTTCACTGTAGATGTTTCGGCTGGAATCCTGCCAATTGTGGTTTCACCTGGAATTCGTCCAGTTGTAGCGTCAGAAGCAGTTCTGCTAGTTGTAGTTTCAGAAGGAACTCTGCCAGTAGTGACTTCGGCAGGGAATCTTCCCGTTGTAGTTTCGGCTGGGAATCTGCCGGTCGTAATTTCAGGTGAAATTCTTCCAGTCGTAGTTTCAGCTGGGAATCGTCCAGTAGTAATTTCAGAAGGAATTCTGCCGGTTGTAGTTTCAGCTGGGAATCTTCCAGTCGTAATTTCCGAAGGAATTCTGCCAGTTGTTGTTTCCGAAGGAATTCTGCCAGTTGTAGTTTCAGCTGGGAATCTTCCAGTCGTAATTTCCGAAGGAATTCTGCCAGTTGTTGTTTCCGAAGGAATTCTGCCAGTTGTAGTTTC
>JAQFZC010000163.1:0-73801 GCA_034695205.1 Dicyrtoma fusca | reverse complement strand
TTGAACTCACAATTAAGAATGCAGCATACAAAAGCGTTTGTTTATGTGCATGCATGCACTTTGCTTTGATTACAGCCTGCACCATTATTAAGCTACAATCACCAAATCACCATTGAACGATTCATGACAAATGCAAGTACATACTGTGAATTAATTTGTTATTAAATAAATCTATGTAATGAGAGGTTGTTTCAATTCCCCAAACTTCTGCTGCCCAGTTTGCAGTAAATATTAGGATGCATCCACGTAATAATTAATTTAAAAAAACCAACTCTTTTTCACGGTCTCAAAGATCAATCAAAATAGAGGTCATAGGTTGGCAAAGGACCACAACACAAGCGCCGAAAGATTGCATTTTAAAATAAGAATGATTTATTTGCATTGCCACTCAGTTTTAGTTTCATTTATCATGTGCTTTGTTTAAGAATTTATAATTAATTAGTGGGTTGAAAATAGATCCGTAATATTCAGTGAGGAAAAAACAAGAAAATATGTTAAATAATGGACGGGTAAATAAAGCCATTGTAATGTGTGGTTAAGATAAACAATGTTGTGGGCAAAAAGATTTTTATTTTTTATAAAATACTGATGCAAAACTAAACATATTTTATCAAAAAACAAGTTAGTCAAAAATGAAATAACGAAACATTATTTTTTTTAAATTGGCGAAGCCGCTTGCTTGTTAGTCTCTTGATGGCCTCTTACAAACCAATGAATTTTATATACCGTAAGTGACCGAATAATCGCAGCGGCGATTACCCAAACTTTCAGCCTCAAACCCGGCTATTACAATCACAAAACTACTGCACTACTCTCATAATCGCAATCACTATAATGTAACTTGTGAAACCACTATTACCATATATTTTTAATAATTTTTAATTCGTTTTTTATCGTTTTATCACTAGGCTTATTTAGTTGGTGCACTGCAAAAATAATTTAACCCCAACGCGAACTCACTGGACTAGGTCATTATATGAACAAGAAGGCTTCGCCTTCTTGGTTCGCGAGGTAGATCAGTCGTTCTCCGAAAATCTCTTACTAGAGACTAATTTTCAAACCTATTACGCTATATATACAAAATTATTCTTCCCAACGGCTGATTGTATCAAAAAAATAAAACACGCAGATGATTTCACCAAATTTTGTAATTAAAATGGTGATTTATCACAAATAACTCTTTACCACAACCACAATTAGGGCTACCTACCCTAGTTCCAAGACTTAACAATAGTTAAAAAAGTGGGGCTTCACCCACTTGGTTAGCTAGGACGATATCCTCTTCACCAAGGATATCACGATCTATTTTTCGAGCTTCAATTAAATATCTTCGGTAGAACATATCATCCTACCGAAGATATTTAATTAAACCTCTACTGTACTTAAAAAGCAAGTTTAGATCTGTAATCTATTCTCCGTTTCCCGTAAAATTATGTATTACACGATGAAATTGAATAATTTTCAAAATTTTCAAAAACCGAAAAATTTTAAACCGAAATTGCAACCGGTCATTCACGCCCAAACGAGGCGTGCAATACATCACTTTAAAGGTAATCGCATGCACAACAGAAGTAATGCAGATTCCTGAAAATGAATTAATATTCAATTCAATATTTGTGCGTGCAAAGTGGGTTTTTCCAGGTTTTTTCAACATTTTTCAAAACATTTTAAAATTTGACCATTTTATTCGAAAACTAACTTCAGATCTGTAATCTCCTTCCGATTTCCGTCACAATGACGTATGAATCGACCGCATTGCATTGGTCCAAAATTAGGAAAATTTGTTTCAACCCTGTCGATACTTTAGTGAAAATATGCCAAAGTTTTAACTCCGATATGAAAAACTACTTTTTTTTTTACTTTTGATCCGTAATCTCTTCACCATTTCCGTTTAAATGACGTATAACACGATAAAACTACCGCAATAATGTCAACAAAAAAAACAAACTTACTTGGTTAGTTTCGACGATTTTTCAAAAACCGAAAATGTTCAATTCCAAATTGCGACCGGTCACTCACTCCCAATCGAGTCCTGTAATGTACTGTTATAAAGCTAATCGCATGTACAATACTAATTTCATTGACTCCAAGGTTGGATTGGAAGTTTAGGGCAAAAGTTGTTCGTGTGAATTCGTTTTTTTTAAATGTTTTTGCACAATTTTAAAAATATTGCACAAAAACTCCGATTTAAAAAACTACTTTTTTTACTTTTGATCCATAATCTCCTCACGATTTCCGTTTAAATGATGTATAACACGATGAAACTACCCCAACAAGAGGGGGCCTGGCCCCACTTACTTGGTTAATTTCGACGATTTTTCAAAAACCGAAAATTTTCAAATCCAAATTGCAACCGGTAACTCACGTCCAATCAAGCCGTGTAATGTACCGTTATAAAGCTAATCACATGTACAATACTAATTTCATTGACTCCAAAGTTGGATTGGAAGTTTAGGGCAAAATTTTGTCGTGTAAATTCGTTTTTTTCACGTTTTTTGAACAATTTTTATAAATATGTCAAAATTTCAACTCAGATTTGAAAAACTAACTTTTTGTTTACTTTTGATCCGTAATCTCCTTGCCATTTCCGTTTAAATGATGTATAACACGATGAAACTACCTCAATAATGTCAAAAATAAAAATTTTCGCTAAATTATATTTATCCTTTACAAAAATATGCCAAAATTTTAACTCTGATTTGAAAAACTACTTTTTTTTACTTCTGATCCGTAATCTCCTCACCATTTCCGTTTAAATGATGTATAACACGATGAAACTATCCAAAACAAAGTGGGGCTGCGCCCCACTTACTCGGTTAATTTTGACGATTTTTCAAAAATCGAAAACGTTGAAATCATAATAACAACCGGTAACTCACGCCCAATGGAGTCGTGTAATGTATCGCTACAAAGGTAATCGCATGTACAATATTAATATCATTGACTCCAAGGTTGGAATAGAAGTTCATAGCAAAATTTGTTCGAGTGAATTCGTTTTTTTCTCGTTTTTTGAACAATTTTTAAAATATTTCAAAATTTTAACTCAGATTTGAAAAACTAACTTTTGATCTGTAATCTCCTCGTCATTTCCGTTTAAATGATGTATAACACGATGAAACTTCCTCAATAATGTCAAAAACAACATTTTTCAGTAAATTATACCTATTCTTTATAATAAATTGTGAAACCACAAAAAGCAATTCACAATTTTTAAAGTTCAATTTATGCAAAAATAAGTAATTCTAAGATTACATAGAAAAAATACTGAAATTTAAAAAAGCCATAACCATCAGACACATTTTATTTCAACCAAACATAATTATGTATTACAAGTACACCAATAAAATAATATTATTCATTTAAAGCTAATAATGGTAAGTAAGTATTTAAATATACGCCCTTTCCGCATAACGAAAATTATTGTTATATGTATGCAAGGAAGCCAAACAGCGCGGGCTGCCAATGCAGTGGTGCATATTCCGAATAAGCGCCCCGGCGATTATTTGACACATTCCAGTAGTAGCCAGGATGTTTCATCTTTAGCATATCCAAGGGTTATAGCAAGTCTGCGTGTTTTTTACAATACAAATACGGAATTCGCTAGTTTTTTAAACTTCAATCTGGATAATTTCAGCCAAACTAAAAGTCCAAAAATTAAAACAGTTTGGAAAATAAAATTTCCCATCTACGATAATATCGTCTGTGTAAATGCAATTTGCCTTAAGTCCACATAAGGACATTAACCATTATGTGGACTTGGGACATATTGCAATTAAGCTGAAACTGGACTTGGGACAAATTGCATTTACACAGACGATATGTCTACTCTGGTCTCAGAATCGTATACATGACTATTGCGTAATTTTTTTAACATTGTAAGCATAGCAAAAAGCACATTTTTCATTTTCAAACTAGGATGGCAATTTTCAATCTTCATCACACATTCACAAATTAAATTTCCATATAATATGTACATACTCAGAATTAAACGGACTTTTGCCCTCAAATCCCATCTAAGCTCTAATTTTGAAATAAGTCATACATTTTACACCACTAAATTCTCACAACTTCAGTCGCAAACGAAGTGGCGATGACGTGTAAACTGAATGCAATGCAGCTGTATAAAACATTAATTTTACAGTTCGGATATAATATTGTAATTTCCAGAATAATATTAAATGTTATAATACATTATTATTTTCAAACAAAGTGGGGCTTTGCCCCACTTGGTTAGCTTCGACGATACGTTCAAACAAAAATCTTCAAATTCAAATTGCCACCGGTAACTCACGTCCAATGGAGACATGTAGGGTACCATAATAAACCTAATCGCATGTACAATAGATAGTATACAAACTCATCAAAATATATTGAACTTTGATTCAATTTTACCCATACAAATCTAGTACTACAGAGTTTTTTTTTTTTGCTTTCTGTTGGCTTTTGGATGGTGACGTTTAGGGCGGCTACGTTTTGGCCGCGATTCATATTTAAGAGCCACTACCTTCTGCTTCTTACTGCGGCATTCTCTGCTCGAAAGGGCAGGGGAACCCCTTAGGGGCGATGCAAAAAATACATAACGCAAAAAACGGACCTTTAGTACCCACCTACCCCTTGTGTAACGCATTTAGCGCCCCCTGCGCAATGCTGTAGCTATAGGGCTGTAACGACAAACGGAACAACTACCGACCCCAACCAGCGTTATGTATTTTTTGCATCGTCCCTTAGGAAACTAATAATAATAATTCTGCTTCTTACTAGGTACTTCTTATTTGTCATTTCATTACTGATATGTTCTCAAACTAAACATTCATTCGTTTTCTGAGCAGGCAGGCAAATAGCATAAATAGGTGTGTGTAGTTCCCAAATACTCTGAAGGCTTTGTTTAATGCTGGGTACTTTGTAATAATAATTAATAAGAACTTTTAAAATAATGGCTACGAACAACTGTAAAAGTACTTTTTATTACAAATCGGTTCACAACCACATTTATCACTTCTTATATGTAATATTTCCCCGAAAGTATGCCCATTTATCCTTTCCTGGGGCGAGTTGACCTCCATGCGGTGAGTAAACGACGGCAGCGAGGTGCCATCTCCTAAGGGGGTTGAAGGCCGAGGCCGTCCCAATTTTTGTCGTTGCTTTCCAAACGATGCGCGCGAAAGGTTCGTAATCAGATGTATCGTTCGAACTGCTTTGCGACAATTTCGGATAATCCTCCTCGTAGCTATTGCGTGCATGTAACCATTTATGGACTGCCATATACATGACTTGCTTGTGCTTTCCATCCTCATGACATCCAAAGAAATAGTAGTTGAAGTCCTTTAGCCCGTCCTTAGCTTCAAATTGTATGCATTGGGTGTTTGATTGACGGGTATACAGTGGCAGGAAGCCAATGGCTGACCCCATGGTACAATCTTAACGCCACCCACCACTTTTAGGTCCGTCAGTGGAAATCAATACATTATGTACTGTATGACTCCGACTCGACAATAAAGCAAACTGAAACTACGCTTTGACACTCGACTTTAACGAAACTTGTGATTGCTCCGTAACTTACCTGTCCCTACTCTTTATAAAGTGATAGCTGGCATACAGATTGTACCAAGACTTCAAAAGTATTGCCATCCTGCCGCTGTATACCTTTCGCTGCAATAATTTTTTCGTCACCAAGGACCACGCGCATTAGTTGCTTCTCGGCAGCCGCTGATAACTACAATAAAAAAAACGCACTTTGGTATAAATATTCAGCTTCACCACTATGGTTGGTAAATATGTATGAAACCTAGAATGATAAAAATAATACACTCAAAAAGTTTTTACATCCATTCCCAAAAAAACGCCGCAATTCCCATAAAACACACAATCCCAGAAATGATAAAATTCCCTCTAATTATTATTATTATTATAAATAATTTCGAAGGGAATAAACAGGGAATCCGGGGAATGAACACTATTTTTGATTACGGGATTTCAAAATCAAGCTTTTTATTTTTTAATCAACCTTTGCGTCTATTGTGACTGGAGGCGCGTTGTACTCTTTTCGGTATTTGTTGTGAAGTTCTAGTGCAATCGCTTCAGCCTCTTTTGCTTCTTTGGGTTCACTTTTAGTGAAACATGCTGTACCGTCATCGGTGCAGGGGGACCCGTCTGGTAAATTCCTACTCTCACCAACACTCCATATAACCATAGTTACTGCCATGGTCATGAATAGGATTCTAATTGAGACCAGAGAAGACATATTATCGTAGATGGGAAAAATTATTTTCCAAACCGTTTTAATTTTTCAACTTTTAGGTTGGCTGAAATTACCTAGATTGAAGTTTAAAAAGCTAGCTAATAATTCTGTATTTTTGTATCGTAAAAAACACGCAGACTCGCTATAAAACCCTTAAATATGTCAAAGATGAAACTTGGAGGCTACTACTGGAATGTGTTTTAATTTTAAAGTGACAATGGCACTGATTAGATTTGATTGACTTAAAGAATTGACGAATGTTCTTTCATCATGTCTTTGAACTCACAATTAAGAATGCAGCGTACAAAAGCGTTTATTTACGTGCATGCATGCACTTGGCTTTGATTGCAGCCAGCACCATTATTAAGCTACAATCACCATTGAATGTTTCATGACAAATGCAAGTACTGTGAATTAATTTGCTATTAAATAAATCTAGTTAATGAGAGGTTGCCTCTTTTTCCCCAAACACAAAATTAGTGCAGGAAACTTCTGCTGCCCAGTTTACAGTAAATATTAGGATGCATCCACGTAATTAATAATTGAAGTACCAACTCCTTTTCACAGTCTCAGAGATCAATCAAAATATAGGTCATAGGCTGACAAAGAACCACAACCCAAGCGCCAAAAGATTGTATTTTAAAATAAAAATGATTTATTTGCATTGAAACTCAATTTTAGTTTCATTTATTATGTGGTTTATTTCAGAATTTGTAATTTGCAATTAATTAGTGGGTTAAAAATAGACCCGTTTAAAATTTAGTGAGGATAAAAGAAAAAATATGTATGTTGAATAATGAACGGGTAAATAAAGCCATTGTAATGTGTGGTTAAAATATACAAAGTTGTGGGTTAAAAAGATTTTTATTTTTAATAAAATACTGATGGAAAATTAAACACATTTTGTCTAAAAACAAGTTTGTCAAAATTGAATTTACGAAACAGTATTTAAAAAATGAGGCGAAGCCGCTTGTTCTTTAGTCTCTTGCTGGCCTCTTACATACCAATGTAATTTAGGTATTATTGTATTTATGAGTAGTTCTAGAGACATTTTTGAGCAGTCCGTAAGTAGAGGATGTGGGGATACCAAAAACAGGCGTCCATTTTAATTTTTTTTAGTAAACATCGGTTCTAGAAATTACAATTATATCCGAACCGCAAAATGTTATCTACAACTGCAGACGTTATCGCCATTACGTTTGAGACTGAAGTTATGAGAATTTGGTGCTGTAAAATGCCTAATTTCAAAATTAGAGCTTAGATGGGATTTGAGGGCGAAAGCTCGTTTAATTCCGAGTATATTGAAATTTAATTTGTGAATGTGTGATGAAAATGAAATTTTTTTTTTGCAATGCTTACAATAGTAAAATAAATTACGCAATAATTAATTACACACTAATGGGTTGAGTAAATTTTAAAATACTTTGTACATGTGTTCCAGTTAGTATAGGCTAGAGTCACAAAAAATTTGAAGGAGATCGGAGCGTTTTTACTTGTTACCTAAAATATCCTTAAATTAGCGTTTCCAGGGCTTTTCCTCATGTGAGGTGGAGGCAGGTATCTCTCCCATGGCTCCATACTACAATGCTCCCGTAATGTACTGCCTGCATAGGCGCATAAAGACATAAGTATATGAGATGCAGAAAGGTCGTGGCGGTAATTTATATAAATCTACTCCAACTATGTCCATTATCAACTTTCACATCCACGGACATTACATTTGATAAGTTTCTCTCACAATCTCTTGATTCTCTTTCTTCTCCTTCGAAAACCCTTTCCCCCTCTTGGCTGTTCCATTCCGTTGGCTCGGCTGGCGTTGGCAGTGGTGGGAAGACGCGGGACTAGAGATCAACTTACTACTTCCCAGTCCAGTTTCTCTTCTCTCTCTCTTGCCTTGTCTCTTCTTCTTGTCTCTGTGGCTGTGAGGCATGGCACTGCCACGGCAAGACTCTCCAGCTTCAGTTTCACTTCCATTTCCACTTCTAGCCTAATCGCCAACAAGAAACACTAAAGAAGGAAGAAGGACGGAGAGACCCATGTATTTACTCACAGGCACCGGGGTTCCAGCGGCTGGAGGAGAAGGAAGGGACGTGGCGGAGCTCGTTCCATTTCTGCTGGGACTCCACATGGAAGATGAGATGAGATAGAATTGCTACCTACACCTATAGGCCCACGTACATATGAGACACAGTTCATGGCTCAGCCCGAGTGCTCCATAACATTTTTCTTCCCTACCATCATGGGTACGCTCTTTAGAGTCGAACAATTTCTCTTTTGAATTCCTCGAGTAAGTATTGTAGTTACAGGAGAGTCGTGGAGGCAGTCACTACAAACTTGGTCCGTTTCTATGGATGAGGTAAGTGGAAACGGCATGTTCCTTAGTGGCTACCGCGCTCCCGAGGATCCTGCCAGACCCAATGCCTGGTCTGTTCTAAATGGCCTCCTTTATATTTTACTGATATATGGTTCCCCGCTCAAAGTGTTACACTGAAATGGAAAATGGAATGGCAAGTCGTAGACGGAGTGGAATTGAATGTGCTGGTAAGGATTTTTATCAAATCGCCGAGCCCAAAGTCAGTGACAATAATTATTGTTATTGTCACCACAGTCAACTATAATGTGTAATAAAATAAAATGAATTCATATAGTTTCCAAAACTTACTCCCAGCCTCTCCCACAGCCCCAGCCTATCGGCCCCGCAGTTGTTATTCATTCATGCATGTACGAATTTAATTGCATACGTCGTGTCGGATCCTATTTCCCTTGGATTAATAACTGCATCCTTTAATTTATTGATCGTCTCTGTATACCTACGAATGTATCGCTTGTAATTATTTCACTCGGGAAATTTAAAATTCAAGTCCAGATATAGATCCTAATTTAAGTTCCCTCGTGTGCAGCCCATCACTGAGTTTACATACGACGATTACCTGCCCATCTCCTGCGTAGATGTCTGTACAACGCAACAACGGCACGTGCTATATAGCATTTTTTTTGACTCACTCCTTACAGGTGAAAGTTGGGAAGTGAAAGGCATACGAACAACAAGAAAAAAAGTAAAAGAGGATTTTGAGGGAGTTGAATTTGAAAGGTAGAAATAATGGGATATCGGATGAATTAAGTCGGTGTTACGTGTTCGATTGTGGGATGAGGACGGGTAAAAGGTGGCCTGGCCTGAGAGTGTAACTGTACTTCTGGAAGTGGCATTGACAGTCACCAGCCTCCCAGAAGAAGTCGAAGAGAAAGTTTCTGCATGCACTACCTTCATCTCAGATCCTAACCATAACCATAGTGAGAGACTCTCTTCATACCGGATCTCTGTCTTTGACTCCACGGAGATACACTTTGCTTCTTGCCTCTTCTCCTCCATGTCTCTTCCTTTCGACCCACACCTCATTTAAGATTTTCTCCGAGTTGTTCCTTCACTAACTTGACTTACTTGAGATTGTTCTCTTGTATCCCATCAAATAAACAACCAGTCTCCACTCTGTCACAGCTTCAGCTACCGGACTAATCTACGAGGACGAGCAACAGCCCCGATAAACTTATCCCGAGCAAGTGTGCACGTAATGAAATGGAAGGTAGTGCAATGCAGTGGAATCCACGAGGCTGAATCACGCACAGAATCCACACACACACACACACACAACGGGACCCAGACAGAGATAGTATAGATAGGTAGTAGGAGGACACATGGATGTTGGTAGTATTTCCTTCTTTCGTTCTGGCTTGGTGAACGTGGGCAGATAGCAGGATGGAATGAAGAGAAGTTGATAGAATTTCCGAGCTTCCCATTCAATCTACATTTTGTCTCATCTCCTATCTCTTTACACTTTAGCCCCAGCCCAAGGAACATGCATGAGGACCAGAGGAGTACAAGGAAGGAGGGAAATAGAACAGAACTAACTAACAGAGCGACTCCGGCTGACTACAAGGAGAACGACGACAAGAAGGAGGAGGAATGTCACTCTGAGTTTAATCCCAAGCATCTTTTCCTATTAGCAGTTTCTGTAGTACAAATACAGAGAAAGAATGAAGGAAAAGAGTGGAGGCTGCGAGGAAAGGACCGAGTCGGAGTAGTGCTCTATTAGACCAACACAAACACAAACAGACTCAGCAGAAAATGAAAGGAAAGTAAAGGAAAGCAAGAGAGAGAGAGAGCACTGCGAAAAAGGGTTTGAGTGTTTGGCTGAGAGAAAGTAGAACCTGGAAGAAAGCCTCGTCCGCATCACGATAAACAAAGAGAAAATAGAATGTTGAGGTTAATCTGGAGAGACACGGACAATAAATGTCCCTTACTTCACTTCACACTTTTCATTTTAAACAACTACAACTACAACTTTAACTTAGATTCTATACGTGGAGCGAGCACGCACACACACACACGGCAATACGCACAGCCACCCACCCAGAAATCCAACTAAATCTAAGCCAAACTTTCCTTCATGACTCTCAGCAGTTCCAATGCTCTCCCAGTAGTGCACTTACACCACGGCACACAACATACACAGTGGCTGATGGCACAGAGGCCGAAGCACGTTCATCTTTCCCATGATCAGCTTTAACGTTAGCTTCTTCTTCGGCTCAAATCTATGTACCTACCTACCTATAGCTCCTTCAGCTTCTGTGTCATAGTCAGAGAGCCAACCAGTTCCCAAATGGTCACATGAATTCACTGAGCAAAGCTCCAGTCAAAAGGACAAGGACACATGCCGATAGAAATATCTAGAGACAAGGAAATAACCAACCAGAATAAAAAAATATATACTCGAGAAAAAAGAGACAAAAGGGGAAAAACAATGTAGGATATTATTTTATTCCATTGTAAAAAAAATTTTACATTCTTGCAGGCTCCTTTTAGAGAAGAGTAAGAGAAATAAAAGAGTCATGAAGCGGACTAAACTCTTTCTCCATGTAAATCCAAAATCTACATAGAAAGCCTAAGAAAAATACCCAAGCCTGCCACATAAGTCAAACCTTGGAAATTCTACCATTCCAGCCTCCAATCCCTCCCCACAAAATCTCCCAGCATATTCCGTAATATCCCATGTAATATCCCCTCCCGACCAAACAACCACCGCTACCGCTACCTCCAATCCCTCCTTTGTAGCTTCAAACAAGGGAAAACCTTGTGTAATGTAAGTAGGTAGGTACATATCCTTTTAACGATGCATATTTCATATGGAATTGGGATTGGATGAGCTGAGACGGACAGACAATCAGACAGTCATAGTCAGTCAGATTTCCCTATGAAATAGAGATAGAAATATCCCATTTCTTCTCCTTTCCACAAAATCAAAATCACGGCACACACAATCCAATGACTCCCCACCGAAGGAATTAGCCTTTAGAAAATACAATAAGCATATAATTGACTCAGGGCTGAACGGCATGGTGTGGTCTTGGGCCGTATAAAGTGGGATAATGGGAAATTTGAACGGTGGAGGTTGTGGGTGGGGTTTTGGGCTAGTTGTCCTGTAGTTGAATCTCCCATTTAGACGATTCCATTGATACACAAGGTGGAGCATGGACGTTGGCCTAAGGATCATAATCATAAGACAAAGAGATTAGCATGAGGAGATGGGAGCATTGTAGTTTGGGAGGCTCGTACTCTCTTTTGCCTCATAATGTTACACTGTTTGGGTAATTGTACGTGGAGGCAGAAGAGGGAAATGGAGGGAACTGAATTACTCACTCAATTCAGTCACTTACTTAGCCTTAGTCTTGTGGTAAAGGTCGGCTGTTTGTCTACGAGTTTCTCTCTCTCTCTCTCTCTCGCTCTGTGTCTCACTGCTCGGCCCAACTCCAAAGAGAAAGAATGGGACTGGGAAGAATAGTAATCTGAATGGAATGGAGTCGAGTTGGAACACAACTTCACTTGCACATCCACCACCAACAAAAACAACAAGACGACGAAGAAGGATGACAAGGAGGAAGTTTTCCTCTGACAAAAGAACCAAAAAGAGTCCCACAAAGAACTTGGGGCTTGAGACACTGGGAGTGGGAGTTGGACTTGGAAGTGCAGGGAGGAAAAGAAGAACAAGTCCTGGAAGAAGATAATAGTGGAAGTTGAGCAACCTTTGGACCTCCAACACAAGACAAGACAAGACGAGACGACTCCCAACTAAACTACTCAACTAGGATTTCTCCCACTATTATATCCCACGTACCTCAGCTCTCCTCCTCTCAATCCTTTCACTACCTTTTTAACTCCCTCTCTGTCTCTCTGTCTCTCTACTCTCTCCCTCTCTCCATCTCTCCATCTCTCCCAGCCTCACAATCAGACTCGCAATCCCGTCCTCCACTTCGTCTCCTGTCTTCCAGTCTCAGGAGCTCTGGAGCTCTGGACTGCAGACAGCACAACATATGAGCATCTCAAAGTGAGTTCGATGACAGTGGAGAGAAAGTGTGTGCGTGTGTGTGTGTGTGTGTTGTGTGTGCCCACGTTCCTAGACTTTCCATCTCCGTCCCCATTAGATTCATTCATACATGTGAAGGCCATTATCCCTCTGTTCTGCCTAAATAAGTTGCAACTCTGGATCCAGACTCGACTCAACAAAGCAACGGAATGACAATGCCCATCCCTACATGTATTCTTATCCGCATCTACTTCTTATGTACCTACTTTCTATGAGCTAGGACGCTCGGATTCGGACAACACAAGAGGCGGACGTGTAAGGGAAGGTGGAGGATGCGGAGGCTAAAATAGAACTAAAAAGTAGAGTAAAAGAGAAGAAAGGAGAAACCGAGGAAAGAGCATGCTGCTTATGTGTGTTTAGTTTTGATAGTTGATGTGATGTGTCTCTCTCTCCCTCTCTCAAGACATACATACCCACACACATATTAGCTTCAAGTCCAAGGAATATGGAAGCAATATTTATCTGTGGACGGAGAACTTGGGAAAATAGGGAACAAAGATCGAAAATGAAAATAGAGAAACTACTATGAGATGGAGAAGGGAAAGAATAAGGAAGTGAAGTGAAACTTTTGGTCAGCCAGGCAGGCAGGCAGGCAGGCGGGCAGGCAGGCAGGCAGTCCAGCCAGAAGAGAGAAGAGGCGATGTGCACAGTCCAAGGAATGAGGAAAGGAAAGGAAAGCAAAGAGGAAGAAGACAGGGCCTTGCTAATGTAAGTCAGCGTCAGCAACATCAACTTTAGACTCATAGTAGTTTAGTAGTACATGGTTAGCAGACGTAGGTAATGTAATGGCTGCTATAGACGTAAGTAATAGGAATGATAGTAATAGTAATAGAGTAATAGAAGTAACAGTAATAGGAAGGTAGATTGATACGTGTAGGTGAACTTGTGTACTCCTATCTAATTGTACTTACAGGCCTCCACGGACTCACCAACCACCAACAACACAACTGACAAGGAGTTTTCCGCCAAGGTGAATGCATACGGAAAGTCATCCAAAAGGGAGGGAAGGGAAGGCGAAAGCAACGTTCGAATTCCGAATTCGGATTGGATTCCAATGACTAGTTCAAATATGTATCGTATCAACACATCTGGCTGGATCTGGTCAGGTCTTCTTCTCCCCATTCTACCATCCAACGGATCTCCAAGACCAAAGCAAGACGCAGACGACCAGAAGAACGAATAAGAAACTATCCTCTCCACTCTCTATCTCTCTCTCTCTCCCTCGTCCTCATTGTCTATCTCTATGACTATCATTCTATTTTACTCTTTCGAATTCCATTCCCAATTCTCAGCAGAATCTCCTCTGGAAAAAAAGGGAAAAAATCCTTCCTGCCTGTCCTGTCTGCCCTGCATATGGGATGCCGGTATATATGGTAAGCCCTCGTCTCCATGTTTCCTTGTCTCGCCCTGTCCACGTGGATATGTCTGTAATATCCTTTCTACAGTGTACACAACTCCGCGACTTGGCTTGACTTGGACTGAGCTGCCCAAACTTGAGCCTATTGTTGTGTTTACTATTAAATTAATACAACGTACACGTTGGCCCAACAAAATTCCAGCCTTTTTCTATTAGAGGCTAGCAGCACTGAATTTGGATTTGAGGCTATGGCCTTCGTTTAGTTGGGCCGGGATGAAGAAAAACGTTAGTTTGCTAATGGAATGGTGCGAGTACTCTGCCGTACCGGACTATAACTCTTGTACAAAAATATTTATAGTCAAACTAAGCTGGTAGTTTCATATCTTTTTTTAACCATCACTCGCAGAAGCCACCAAGAAGTGGAGGACGAAGCCTAAGCTGTACTATGAGCTGCATGACTACTCCCTTGTAATAGTTGCTTCGTATAAATCGGCGGATGTATGTACCTACTAGATCAGATAAATACAAAAAGTTAGTCTCTCTCAGTCTTTAGAACTCTTTCCAGCTACTTTTGCTGTTGCAGTTTGCTCTTGGTGTTCTGTTGGTGTAACCATCTGAAAACTGAACTTAAAGCAGCTCAACTCAACGGGAAGACTTAAACTGAACTTACGGAACGTCAACGTGAAGAACAACAAGAAGTAGGAGAAGAAGTAGAAGAGATGGGAGGAAATGGTCGAAGCAAAACTAAATGAGAAAACTGACGAAAAAGAAGGAAATAGATGGATAACTTTTTTTCTCCCTTCACCTTCAGACACTTAAAGCTAATTTTTCACTTCTCTTTTGTATGGTCAAATATTTATTCTTTTACTCCGCACACGGATATACACATGTCTTCTCTTTTATCATTAACCCAAACTCTACGGTTGACGGTTGTGCTCTTGGTTGGTTTTCTGTTAGTGTTTCACAGATCCTCAAACATACTTTTCTCAAGATTCAAGAGTTTTTTCTTCCCCAAAAATTCCCAACTCGAGCTTGTCATCTTTAATATACCTGCGGAATATAATATAACGCACACAGCCGAGTACCTACCTACATAATTTAGATGTAAGTATATAGGTATAGCTACTGCACATAGGTACTACTACCTACATACGTACACGCAGAAGATGAAGATACATCATCTACACGTTTATTTGTACGACACAGCGACTGACTGTACAGTCTCCACATTCATAGGGGCATTGCATGCGGAAGGAAAAGGAGGAAATTGATTTAACGTTTAACAAAATAAATAAGTCTGGTACAAGTGTTTCAGCTAATCGACACGAATCCACCAAGACGAGAACCAATACGTACACGACTAATGACGAACGAATTCAGGAACCAGCAAAACCAAGTCTTTTGCCAGCCCAACCCGTGTAAAAGAAATAAAGAGAATGAACGGTGGAAGAGAAGAAGAAGAAGAAAAAAAAGAGAAAGAAAAATAATAAGATAAAAGGACTGAAAGAAAGAAGGGAGGAAAGGATGACTATAGACGTAAATGTTATACATACACACACACACACACACACAAATGGTAAATGAATTGAAATCTGGGAATAAAGACCGTTGACAGCCAACTGCCACTTGAAATGAAATCTTAAGTGTGATCATAATATGTTTCGTAAGGATGGAGTTGACTCTGACTTGACTTAACTTGACTTGACGACTGTGAGTCTAACATATATATATACAAACTAGGGCAAGAGTAAACCAAACCAAACCGAAACCAATCCGGTACAATGTACAATAAATGAAGTTGGCGATGACGACGACTTTATGGTGAGTTTGCCATTCTTCCATCCCTCGCCTTGTCATATTTATTTAGTGGAACAGTCAAAGGAAACTATTATACTGACTCGCTCAAGAACTCAAGACTGCCTCTACTCTTTTTTTTTCTTTTTTCTGTCTGTCTGTCCACTAAATGCAGAATCGCTGAACAAATAGAAGCGGCGGAATTCCCCGGAAGGAAACGACCACGTGATACTATTTATATATCTTATCAACGTACCTACAAACAATAAACTGAAATCAATGTGGAATGAGAATGACAATTGTTTATGAAGCCTCCGGATGTTGATGTCTCGCCAGTAAAAAAGGAGAGTATATAGTGTAATGACAATGACAGGCTCAAATGAGTGCGTGTAGGATTGAATTACGTATTTATCTTTGAGATTTTGATTACTAATCATTTATTTTTGTTTATTTTATTTTTGTATTGCATAGAAAGGACAAGTTGCTTACTTTGTTCCATATCATTATTCATTATCTTTCTGGTTACTCTCTCATCTCCTATAATAATCATCAGTATGTGTATAATATAAATACAGTACGCCGAGGATCGGGACAATTACTGTGGCTTCAATGCAGTATTAAACACTTAGTACGATACACATTTATATACATACATATATATATATACATATATAATCATGTATTTTCCGAGGAAATAATATAAATTATAATAATATTAATTATTTACAGACTGACTTGTATAAATATGTACAGGGTACCAACATTCTCTTTCACGATGATTAAATACCTGCGATCTCCATTGGATGATTTTAAAAATGCTCTTTTATTGGAAATATTTGGAAAAAATGTGTAATCGTACTCATAGTAAGGAAATAAGAGTGTGTGTGTGGGTGGGATTTACAGATTCACAAACAAGTATAGCATTACTCTTATTTAGATCCACTAAAATCTACGAATCTAACGATTGGTAAATTATTATTCAATACTCAATAGCTATTGAGTACTACCTATGTACTATATTATTAATTGATACAGCGTCACATCTCAAACAAATTTCAAATCATGCATGATCAAGATGAATGAACACGATCCCCCAGCACACATTACATATTATACATTTACATTCACAATTCACACAGGATAATTACAAGAGGGGGGAACTACCTACGTCATTAGTTGGATGTCCTAGCTTTGATTTAGTTTCACAACACTAACAATAGTTAATTATAATTGATTATTCTATTACAAGTAAAACGTATGAAGTAGTCAAGTAGTCAAATAGTAGTAGTAGTAGTAGTACAAATAGCAATAGTGTAAATCCTTATGTACATAGTAGAACATAGGTACGTATTTATATATAATTATACCCCTAATTATGTTACATTCTACACATTCAACTTTTACATGAAGAGGAAGAAGAGGAAAGAAGTAAAAGAATATGTCTTATACAATAGTAATCAATATAATGGACTCGAGAAGAACTTTTTCCTTGCTCCTGTCTCTATCTGGTTTCACATGAAATAAAATGAACGGGTGGCACATTTATAGTCCTTCAAGACGAACTGGAACTGGATCCAATACAAATACAAATCCTATAGGTAGCCCTATATGATCAGACAGAGACGAGAGAGAGAGAGAGACCTCCAGTGTACATACGCAGTGCACACACACATGTAGGTTAGGTTAGGTATACAATGTTAAGATTAATTGTGTCTAGCTGTCCATGGTTACAAATTACAATTTACAATACATGTCTACGGATTTTCTCTCTCTCTCTCTCTCTCTGTTTCTCGTTTCTACTTTCTCCGGTGCTTTCTCTTTTTCTAACTATCGCATCGTCAACTAAACCACCGTCTCACTTTCCTTCGTTCCATCGTTTTTTTTCCCTTCTACTGTTTTTTTTTCTTTTTCGTTTTCTTTCTCCCTTTTCTCGCTGTCGATTTCCCTGGCTTGCTGTCTCTAATTTATAAATATATCACGCACAAATTATTATCCGCTTTGGGCCAATACACCACTGACCTGGCCTGTTCTGAACTCGCATTCACAATTCACATCTTAACGGTTTTAGGTTCAGCTGGTTCCCTTTCTTTCCTTTTCTTTCTTTCTTTCTCTCTCTCTCTCTCTCTCTCTTCCTCTTCAGCGTCCTACGTGTGTGTTGTTGTTTCTTTCCCTTTCACACATCTCTATCTATTCTCTATACTAGCCTTGGGTACGTCTAGTGGTCTAGTGGTAAGTGGTACCGCACCGGTCTGTCTGTATTTTCTACTTCTATGAATCTAGGTATATGTAGCCACCTACACCTACAAATACAAGATACCTAATTTGGTTTACATAAGTCCTAGTCTACAGTGTGTACAAACAAGCTTGCTTTCCCTTTCTGTTGTAATTTATACGTCAAGTTCATGTATCTTGGTTATTTCCCTACACTAAAAATTATTACCTATGCTGTTATGTTTACTACAACGTATATTATGTATCATTCTGGAGCTTACGTACGTACTTTAAATTGTGTATATTGTGAACCTGAATCTCCAGGAACACGAAGACAGCACTCTCTTATTTTCTTTTCTTGGCATTTTCTTTTCTACTTTTTGTATCTTTGTATCGTATCATTCTTGTTATTGTTACCGTTATCGTCATTGTGAATGGACAAAAAACACAAAAATATGTACAGAGGCAACTAACTATATCTAGCCTACGAAAATACTAGTAATTACTAACATGTCGATACAAAATAATACTATCTACCTCTCCACTGTAACTACTAAGATTAATATTACTGTTATTTTACGAAACAAGTCAAA
Organism: Dicyrtoma fusca; assembly: GCA_034695205.1. Taxonomy (NCBI): domain Eukaryota; kingdom Metazoa; phylum Arthropoda; class Collembola; order Symphypleona; family Dicyrtomidae; genus Dicyrtoma; species Dicyrtoma fusca. The sequence goes on along the minus strand of JAQFZC010000163.1, from coordinate 55,189 downwards.
GTCAGGGGGAACAACTAGAGAACTATGTATGTACATAAGAGTTGGGATCATAAGCATAGACATAATATTTAGACAGACTCAAAGGATTATAAATGGAGATTGTGGTACTAGTAATAGTTGTTTGTAATTCGAGAAACAAAAGTGTGCACAGACCACAATAATTACAAGACTGATTTACTATTGATTTGATGGGTTTTTTTCTTCTACTGAGTATGCAACCAACCTTGACATGAAATTGTATAGTTATAGAGATATTTAGATACATAATTGCTGTACTAAATGTTTCTCCATCAAAGTCCAATTGGTTGCACTCAACTATATCGTGTAACTACAGTGCAACCACTGCAAAATGGGGTCCTAGGCAAATAATTCGAAATAATCTCCTTTTTTTCTCCCGACCGCTGATCAGTGTCAAGCGGTGACTTTCACTTTCCGTATCTGTACACCTAATAAACTAGTCTCTTTTTTGTTCTGCTGTTGACTGTTATTTGTTTTACGATGAAACGACGCGATGCCCTACCTATGACAGGTTAGTCTGTTAGTCGAAGATTGGAGATCGCGGTGCGTGACATATGTGAACAGATTACTATCTGTAAAATATAATAATAAAAAAAAGTTAATGACCACAACATAAAACCTATATGTACACTATCAGATTTTTAATTTTATGCTTCTGACAAAATCCTCTTTTACACGATTCAAGAATATAATATTGGCACCATCATCATAATACCATCTAGTGTACCCACGCCTGCCTACTTATTTGTATATTTATGCAATTACATACATATTATGTCCACCCATTATGCAATTGAGGAGTAATTGTATCTATGTAAATACTAATACACAAGATAATTATAATGTACAGAATTGTTTGTATAATTTACTAAATTATTATACTAGCATAATATATGTACTACTAAATGCTAAAATATCGTTTATGTAGATCTCTAGTTGTTGTTGTAATCGTTTGAGACGTCCTTTTGCTTGTGAAGTTGTTTAAACATACTACCACAAAAGTAAAGTAATAATAATAATAAGGATATAATGTTCAATTCATTGTTCTGGCTCTACTCATTAGTGAAGTTTATACGTAGCATAAGCTTATTATGCACGTCGGTATGTTACTACAAACCTATATAATTATAATTATGTTTTTACATGGAAAATGGAACACATTACAACTCATTAGAAAGTCTGTATACAACACGAGATGAATCAAATTATATAATTTTAGGTACGCTAGCACAACACTGGTTTTGCTAATTTACACGCAAAATCGTTTCAAAAGCACAAAAAATTGAATAATAATATTACTATTTTGTTCTAAAATTCTTATAATATTATAATAATTATTTTTGTATGTAATAATTTCATTGTTTGTCATCACTTTTTGAAGCTGCTCACTTGGTACTTGTAGTAATTATAATAAATAGTTATAATTCCTCCTTTACTTTGCTAACATATGTTGTATGTTGTATATCCATACATATTAGCATATCGCTATCCTTAAATAGTAGTCATCATAATATCATTAATATCAATCAATTTACTTGATGTCACATGTGTCATGAATTGTGTCCCAATTCATGTTTCCTAATTCCAGTTTCCCCTTCTCGTCCTCCCCAAACATCTGAGTATAAAATGATTTGAGAAACTGTTGTCAAAATAATTAAAATCAAATTATTAGTATGCAGTACAAAATAAAGTCACTGTCAAAGCTGCTTCGTCTTACAACCAAACAAGTTTTTACAACTTTACAGTTGTCACACAAATAAAATTCGAATTCAAAACAAAAAGAATACAATATAAATATACCTTATTAGTCATATAAAAACTTCGTTAAAGAATGTAGCTGCCTACTGATCACTGAATACATACACAAGTTAACATGGGAAGACACAAGTTATAAACTAAAAGATGATAATAAATCACAAAAGTTAAAAAAAGGAGGTTTAACATAATAAAACGTCTACTGAATAATCAGTGAGTAGAATTATATAGATACCTAATCATAGAAAAATTTCTAATCATTATAGAAATAAAAAAATATCCGAAGTAGTTAGATTAAAAGAGAAAAAATGATATTTTACAAAATAAACAATAGAGCCAACAACTATCTCAAACCATCTCCTTACATATAGCAGCTATATATATAGTATTAAATTAATTAATCAGTATTGTACACATAATAATTAAGTTATACACGGGGTATTATCAAATTCAGAAATGCAGTATAAAGCTGGCATGGAAGAATTAGAAATGCATTAAAAATTACGACCTTATTATTTAACATATTTATAACAATTAATGAGTCTATTGATTGCAGTAGTATGGTAGTCCATTTTCATTCTTGACATGTTTTCTTTGTAAAAGGTAACAATACGCTTAATTTTTTTTGTAACGATAGCCTCACCCTATAAAACACCTTTCCCATTAAATATATTATTTTTTCCATAGTTTATAATGATAATCATAGTATCATGGTAATTATTTGACTACAAGACATTATTATTATGCTTATACCTTTTAAGTCTGGACAATTTGTAATTGCAACAGGATATATAATTGGTACGGAGTGGACTGGCTTCATTTCAAGATCAGGTTTTGTTCAAAATATTCTTACATTGTATACCTGTAATATACATTTTTGACACTATCGCTAAGCAGCTCACGGACTCATCGTAGTGAAGCCGTAGTACAGTAAAATTAATATCTCTTTCATAGGTACCTCATTTATTACCTACGACACTAACAAATCACGAACCAAAAATCATAGCAACAACCTATAACTACTAGAGCGGTACAATATTAAACACAACAATACGCATTACACAAGTCGCTCGTCGTACTGATGAAACAAGAATAATATTACCAATTGTTTTGAATAACAAAACCAAACTAAAACTTTAAAGTGGTACAACTTTAAAAATGAACGTAATTAATATAAAATTAAAATAAACTCTGTACTGCGTACCAATTGTATAGCAGTAGTAGGGTTACATGACACATACATACACTCATATGTAATTGCGCCTAATTTCTCCAACACTGGATTGTAAATAAAGGACTGAATAGACCAAAATATAACACCTGGTGAAAAGGTCTGAGCTCCAATGTTTGTTTGCTGTCTATGTATGTATACATATATCATTATATTACACAGTTGAGTAGGCAAGGAAATTGAAGTGTGTCAATATATGGGAGGGAGTGAATTATAAGTTAGAGTGAGTTGTTCCAACTTTTTTTTCTTCTTCTCGTTCTTAGGCAAGTGGATCGGCCAAAGGATGGTCACCAGAGGAAGAGAAATCTTCCGCTTGAAGTAGTCCTTTTTTCTCGTCACTTACTGCACTTGATTCTCCCTCCTTGTACATTGTCTCGTATACAGGATTGGCAAAGTTGGTGCCCTGAAGTAAAACCTATAAATCAAGGATACAGAAAACAGAAACTGCTGCATAAATACGATTCTCTTCTCGTTCCTCCCTCCTTCCGACAATACAGTCAGCCGTAACTCTTCCTTATAGATATTTTTATATTCCTTTTTCAAATCCATAATCTACACACTAGTCTACTAGCTGTAGGAAGAGAAGGAAGTGGTAGTTGCAAGAAGCCGTCACAAGCTGAGAAGAAAGGGCTTTATCATTTGTGCAATATTTGGCGTGCATAATAATATAAACCTAGTTTACAGTGTATGAATAAAGTTTAAGATTGAGCTATGTAGGTAGTTAGGAATTGGAAGGACGGAAGGGAACGGAGCACTTATAGATCCTAAATACGGGTATGGGCAATAAGGAAAGTGAAGAAATGCTGAAGGAAAAACTTGACTCGTGCGACTTTTGTCGCACGAATGCGTGCACACATCTTACGGATAGACCGATAGATAGTGAGAGGTATATATCGGCAGTATTAAGGGAAGGGACAGGACAGAGTTATTACGGGAGCGTATTTACAACATATCACGGAGAGGAGAGTTGAGCAGTGACATGGTGATATAGGAAAGATGGGAAGGAGTCGACGAGAAGTGAAGTGGGGACTCTGTGACTGTAGGCAGTAACGAAGGGAGCGAGCGAAGGAGAGGAAGAAGAGTCTGGGTGATAAATTTCTGGGGCAGAGTGGGAGCCGAGAAAAGATGAAAGCGTGAAAAATGGTCTAACTTGACGGAGTCAAAGTAAATAAGAACGTAAGAAGGTACCTTATCGGAGTCGAAGATGAGACTCGGCTCGGAGCCATGGTCTTCGTCGCCCTCTTCTTTGAGAAACATTGGATTATTGATCTCCACTGTCCCATTGTCGTGCATTCGTACATGCATGAATGGTCTACCCCTGTGAATCACACATTTGTAAACAATGAAATGACTCTTTTGTACTTAAAGATAAAAGCGTTTTTCTTTCCTTCCAACTAATCTCCATGTAATGAGCTTTTCATCGACTTTTTTAGGCAGCTAATATTCCAGTTCACATCTGCATAATCATAGAACGCACGCTTCTCTCCCAACCAAAGACCCAGCCTGCTGTCGCAACTCTACATATGTCCCTACAAAGCTTTATCAAAGACCCCTCCACTGGAGCTGCCAGAGTACCATTCCCACATCCTACTCATTTACCAATGTAACAAACAGATACTAAAATACATTATGCCCGTATGTAGCTTCCAGTCTCTCGGAAGGTAGGCAGAGAGTACTAAAAGGAAAGATATGGGAAGTCGTACGTGAACAAACACCGAGATAATGTCTTTACTTCCTTTTGAATGACGTGAAATAAAAATGTGAAATGTGAATATACGTAAGCAGTCTAGAAATGACATAACGTATCTACAAAATACAGGCTGACTCACTGTTTCCGCTTCATGACGAAGTAAGCGGCACAACCAGAAAATCCCGCAATGGCCACGGCGACGACAATAAAAACTAGAACAAGAGCCCATGTAATTCCTCCCTCGTCTTGAGGTGCACCCGCTCGTCCAGCTTTATCCGATCTCTGAAAACATCATTACACTGCATCACAACTTGCCCATCCTATCTTCCAATCCTCAGCTACATACAATATTTAATGTCGACTCACTCATAAATTCATTAAACTAATAAGTACGAGATATTCGAACAAAGTGAATTCAATACGAATTGTCCTATAATTTACATGACAAAATCTAGAAAAAATTACAGTTCTTACTAATAATTTTACAAGCAATAAATAAACCATATAGGCTTACGTTTTGACAACGAGTTCCGTAATATCCAGATCCAGGAGGACATCTAGAAAAAATATTATCGTGGAAAAAGAAAACATTAAATCTTGCTTCATAGTATGTATCCATCGGTTGCAGTCGGCGAAGAAAAAGAAAGAAGAGAAAAAAAAGACATTTTCACTCTAAATGATGACCACTTACTTGCACGTGGGCTCTAAAGTAGGATCCGGATTCAATGAGCAAGTTCCCCCATTTAGGCAGAATCTTGTGCACGAATTTTTCTGTGGAAAAACATTACGGTGGATTATGACTTGCACATGATCATATCTATCCCTCAGCTATAATCTGTGCTCCGTTGGTATTCACTCAAAACCAAGGGTCGCGCATTTCTAACAGCAAGCTAAAGAGGTACAGAGGACTCCTATTCGGGACTGACTTACAAGTTCCTATGAACTTTGCACGCTACAACGGATAGGTCAGTGACCTTCTACATAACGTAGGCTTAATACGCATTTACCTATACATTCAAGATACATCTACCATTCTGGTTCGTTAGCTTCCACAACCTTTTAAGCTCTTTTAATCAGTGTAGCTACGTTGGTTTATAATTTACATTATTACTACTAACATGACGCCGCTAAAGGTCTAAAAATGAATATAAAAAAATATGGAGAATAAAACGTTTGCAGTCTGCAGTCTCTGCAGTATAGTTTCTACAACAATTAATACAAACTTTTTTTAAACAAGAATACCTACGTGTTCCCTTTTGCATTCAACTGAAGTGAAGTAGTACCTAGAGAAATGATTTGAATATATTTAAAATAAAATAGGTAATAAAATGTAGACTTACAATTTGGCATCGAATTCCAAGCCAACCCGGTGGACAGACGCAGCTTGGTTTTTTGTTCAAGTTCTCCAAAATACAAACACCGCTGTGAAGACAGTATGATTCACAAGGATTGTCGTGCCCCACGGAAATATTGCAATGAATACCGATCCAGTGGTTGGTACATCTAAATACCAAATTAATCAATTACTTCTTAACTTTTTTTCTCTAGCACATAATTGGTCACGTCCATCACAACCCTTGCTTTCTTCCTTCCTCCAATTATTTTCCTGTATTTCAGTCCCCCAAAAACTTTCTCCTGCCTACATATATATTGCTTCATCAAAAGGAAATCAATTACCGGCAAGCCTTTCGCTGATGGTACTCGACACAAGTTCCTCCATTTTTACAAGAACCACCATTAGCATGTACGGTGCACACGGGGGCGGATTCTTTCCCAGTATCATTACAATAGTCTGGCAAAGCTGAAGGACAATGTTGACACTTTAAACTATCTTTGCAGTTCTGACATTCACAAATATTTATTTCGCAGTTAGAGCCAGAGTACGGAGCTGGACAGCTACAAGAAGCCCCGGATGACTTGGAAACACATGTTCCTAAATCAGCAGAATTATTCATAAGTTTCTGTACTCTGTTACATCAATCTGAAAAAAATCTATAAACTACAGTAAAACTTTATAACCTACTATTTTGACTATTTCTATCACAAAATTCAACAACTTTATGAAGCAATTTGCATTTAGTTTGCAATAATAAAAAAACATAAAATGCGTAGGCTCCAAAACTACATACTCACAAAAAATAATGATTTCCGGCAAGTCAATACAGTACAGGGAAAAAATCAAATTTTTGCATTCTAATCTATGGGAGTGAGGATTGAGATAAGGGATGGAAATCACGGGCAACATTTTTCATTTTTCCTTATCCAAGTAGGAGAAAGTCGGAAGAGATTCCGCTCCGCACAAGATAGATATAAGATGAGAAGGGGAAAAATAAAAAGAATGAATCAATAGTCCATCCTTCCCACTCGGCTCATAAAATGTTCTCCTATTTTTTTTTTCGTTTCCTTTTATGATACTTTTTTTCAATAGTTTTCTAGTTTTCTCCACTGGAGCTTCGTGAGAGATGGGAAGACGTGGAGGAGGAACGTATAAAGTAGGTTATGCAGATGAGAGCCTTCATAGGTTTGGACTCCACACCAGCTAAGAATTTTTATCGGTGAACAATTTCACCAACGATGCCCAATGGTATTTCCAAACCGGCTGCATATGCAAAAACTGTTATATTTTCCTTTTTAATGCAAAAAAAAATGCTTCCCAACCCCTTCCGAAATATCAATAAATACCTACAGCTACCCCATCCATGCTTCAGTATGAAGCTATATTTTTCTATTAGACTAAAAGATTCCCCCTCCTTCAAAATAGCACCAAAATATCCGTATATTATGCTGAAGACAGGCCTATTATACCTACATATACGGGTTCCCCACCATTCCGAGTACCTACCTACTTTGTATCTGCTTTAACTCAAGGCAAGACGCCTACTAGCGTTTGCCATTACGGTATTATACATGCAGTGTAAGATGTAAAGGTAAGATCTGTCCAAACCCATAGTATGTATTAATATTATACAATATGCCACGCGTAACATACAGTGTATGCATACAGTACTGACAAAGAAAACGGACCAGTTATACGTATACGCATAGGAATAGGATTAAGATTCCACTGTTCCAGCTCATAATATTTTGATCACAGTCTCAAACACAAAGAAAGTAAAAAATCTGACATCATATTGCATGCTAAACTCAGCGGAGATTGAGATTGCATGAAATGACGAAATGGAGCCATGCAGGTAAGCAAATATGACAACACGCTACGAGTTGGATGATAATTTATACTTTCAATTCAAGTTACAAAATGTGCTATCTATTTCAAAACTAGCTACATTAATAAAAAAGCGATACACAAAAAAATATGTTATTTACCTCCGTTGCGGCAGCGACCGCCACATAAGTCGTCGTCACAGCGAGTACCCGTGAATGCGCCTAAGCAGGAGCACTCCGGTTGGTTGTCTTTAATTTTACATTTGCCCTGAATACCAAAAATATATACATATACAATCTCAGTATAAACACACGTTTGATAAATTGAATCAATGTGATTTTTCTCCAGTTCAATTTTTTATCAATAAAATTACTTTTCCTCAGAACGAACTGAAATCTTTACAAGAGTACAGACAAATTGCAAAAACTGTTTGGTTTAGATACTGGGGGTAAGTTGTTAGCGTGCACTACTTAAATCTGTGTTGCTATTAGGCATCAAACAGTAAAAATAAAACAGATATGGAATACATAGATGAAGTCAGCCCTGCCCTGACCCATGACGTACCTTATTATGGCAGTAGTTCATACACAACGACTTTTCACAACGAGTACCGCTGAAACCGTTAGGACAAACACACATGGATTTTCCTTTCTTATCTTTGACACAGTAGCCTCCACTCTCGCACACAAGCCCTTCACAATTTTCGCAAAGGGTACCACTGAAACCTTCCTTGCAGATGCACGTATTTGTAGTTTCATTACACGTTCCATCATTGTGACATTTATCCGTGCATGGCAACTTTACTTCAATTTTATTTTCGCATCTTTCTCCAGTCCACTCGCTTGGACAGGAACACTAAAAAATACATTAGGTAGATGATTTGTGGGTTATGATTTTGCTACTATCAGCCAAACTGGACTGGATTAAATATAATATACAGATATCATCAATTTTTGATTTGAACGCCTTTACCTTGAGAGGTACTGTCCCATTACTATCCAAACCGGCACGGTCCCTCAAGTCATGAGAACAGAGACCCTTGTTTAGGCAGTAGCCTGAGCATCGATACTAAAAGTAATACAATCCATACATTTTTCGTTTAGGACTTAAAATAACAAGGCTTCAATAAGCTTTTGTTCAGCCGTTGCCATTATTCCCGCTTAGTCTGGTTTCCATTATTACTTCTATTCGAATGAAGGAATTAAATAAATTAAGAGATTTGAAACTTTTCTTTAGATTAAGACAAGCTGTGCTACACTGCAATAGGAAGCAATCTTTCCTACTTGAAATTTTAGATACTACTAGATTTTGTAAAAAATATTTTAACGAAATCGAACGATTTCCCTTAATAGGGCACAACATAATATTACACTGTACTATCCAATATATTTTATACAAGTAGTCCAGCTGTTTACAACTGCTTTGATTATTGCTGCCCAGAATACCGTTCAGATTGATTAACTATTATTATCAATACCTATATACCAAAACACATTTATTGTGAATTCTAAGCATACTGAAAGGTGATCTACAGGAGCTTTTGTACTTACAAAATATTATTTGCTAAAAGTCTGTAATATTATAGGTATAATATACCGATGCATCAGCTTACCTTTTCGCACCGAGCTCCTTCGTATAGCGGAGAACACTTACAGTAGGGACCCGTCGGTGCTAGAACACAGTGACCCTGCTTACAATTCAAGTCGCATTTCATCCCAGCGGTGGCATTACATTCGAAGACATTCACACCTTTTTGTACAGCCGTCCTATTATTTGGACAAGCACAAATAGCGGAATTTGTGCCATTTATTAGACACATGCCAGGTGATTTACACTCCATTGATAGACAGGGATTTGTCACTGCAGAAAGAAACAATATTAATCATTAAGCATCCGAAGCTATAAAAATCCAACAATAATATCATTTTGCTGCCCGTATTAAAGTATAATGAGATTAGAAAGGAATGACAAAATCACAGCCAAATAACTGCAAGAAATTAAAAGTCAAGTCTTGACTTACAATTTTGGTGTTTGTACTTATGAACGATGACAACATCCGAAGCTTTCTGAACCCCTTGAGTAATAAAAGTAAAATTGGTTCTACCAAACTTATCCATTTTTATGATTCGGTTGCTTTGGTACGTTGTGATGAAGAGCGTGTCTTCAAAAACGTCAATCTTGTACGGTTTTATGTCACCTACAAAAATCCAAGCCATAGAAAAAAAATCATCTCGTGAGCTCACTTTAGTCCTATATTCGACTTATGTATTCTGCCCCATGCACTTCCGTACAATCAAATGTCTGCTTCAAACAGATACATCACACGGAACTATAGAGCAGCCGTATGTACGGACAGTGTTGGGATGCATAACCACAGAGAATTTGACGCATAGAAAGTGAGAGGAAATCGTACTTCCAGAAAACCGCTTGATAATACGACGATCCTTCCCATCCAAAGTGGTCGTTTCAATCGAATGGCTCTTGACATCTGTCCAATATAATCGTCTAGCTGGATAGTCGATGGCAAGACCAGCGGGACAAGGGGAGTAAACCAAAGTTTTCCTGTTAGTTCCATCCATAGAAGCGTAGTCTATTCGTTGATCACTCCAGTCGGACCAGTACATTCGTCTAGTAACATTCAGGCAGTTAGGAAAATACATAACAAAAGTCATTACCTCATTTCATGCGATAAAATATACAACACAGGTAACGTATCGAAATGTTTCCATTGCGGAAATCCTTCTATTCCCGCATTCCCTTTTCCTACCAACTGAATCAATAGCATTTATTTTTCCTTGCTTGAAACTCGGGGTAATATTGGGAAAAAGTAGTACTCAGCACCTTTGCTACAAAATGCGTGAATACGACCAAGCAACTAACGAGGGAGAACGATCACCATGCAAAAACATAAACAAAAGTAAACAAGCACTTTCACGTTAAACGATACCTCACGAGTAATACGAAATACTGTTACTTTAGCCAAGGTTAAGTCGCGTAACGATAAGTAGTTCTAGTAGGTTCTAAAAAGTAATTCCAAAATAGAATACGGATTGAAAAACCGTTTACTCATTGCTGTCATGCTACGACTTCCCCTAAGGAAACAAATCGAAAAATTTCTTACAAAGCGTGAAGGATTTTCAAAATAATCCTTCTTTATGTAAGGTAGGCACACAGTATATTAACGTCGCACACTTGGTGCTCCGCTGAATGGTTAACTGTGTGTGTATATCTTGTACAGATCTTTACATTCACGGCAACGGAGCCTTCATGAATAAGTTTATTTAGTGGAAGGGATGTAAAAATTACCCCGATTCTGGATCGACGCAAATGTCATGTGGCTCGCTCAAATCCTTATTGATGAGTGCCATTTTATTCGTACCGTCTAAAGAGCTCACGGAAAGCGTTTCCTGCCCAGCATCAACCCAATAAATTGTCTTCCCAACCCAATCAATCGCTATTCCACGAGGTTCTTCCAACCCTGTTATCTGCACATTGCAATTCACATTGTATTACTTTCACAGTAACAGATGCATGCCAAATTTAATCGTTACAAACACGTTCAAAATTGAATTACAGTTTACACGCTCAATACAGATTAAAAGTAAAACTTACAATGTTGTCACCAGTGGTCATGTTGTCACTGGATCGGCGCACACGAGTGTCGTATGGATGTGTATGACGCCGAATCGTCTTCGTGGTCAAAGTTGCCCAAAATATAGTTACTACTCCATCTTCGTCCATTATATAATCCATACACTCAATCTTATCATTTCCTATAGGAAGAATTGTCGTGGTTTCATTCCCATACGGTTTATGAGGATTTGTTTTCCGAATGTTCACCACGGCATCATCGCTATTTTCTCCTCCCAGTGTAGCTACCAACATGTACGACGCTTCATCTACAATATGAAAACACGGCATTTTAACACTCTACCCACTCTAGTTAATTCAACGAAAAAGCCTCGTATTTAAAACTTGTTCATAAGAAAACATTGCATAACTCGCATAAGTACGATATTATATAAGTCCCGAAAAAACTTAGATCCGACAAAACATTAATTTAATTACTTAAATTTATTTAAAATTAATTTGATAACTTCAATGTGAATGTTTGCTCACCACCAGCTTCGCAAAATGTTTGATTTCCGCTAATATGAGTCATTTTGTAGCCAGAAGCGCATTCGCAAGTGTATTTGTGCGATTTGTTTTCCTTCTGAGACGGCTTTTTGACCACACAAATATGAGAGCAAGAACCAAAAGCGCATGGAGCACACTGGCTTTCATCCGAATTGTCTCCTGTAACCAAAAGTTTATTTAATAACTTCAATGCAGAAATCAACATCGATTAAAACTTATTACGGTAATAAATATGGTATCACTGAAGTCATTCAAAGCCTTACCACAGTCATCAAACCCATCACAAACTAGTGTAGTGTCAACGCAGTGCTTGTTGATACATTGAAACTGGTTCGGTTTACAATGCTGCATGGGGCACATTTGTGGGAGCTCATCTGAACGATCACTGCAATCCGGAGTTCCATCACACGTCTTCGAGTAAGGTATACAGATGTTGTTTTTGCACCTGTTGTTCCAAATTCAGAATTTTAGTGTACTCTTCTAAGTTCAGTAAATTAATTATACAATGGTTTATTTTATTTATAATATTTGTATAGATTTATACTTAAAGCGTCCAGGCTGGCATGCTTTTTCGGCGCAAAACTGCGGCTGTTCATCGCTTGAATCTACACAGTCAGGTTCGCCATCGCATGTCCAAATGGAAGAAATGCATTCCCCGTTATTACATTTAAACTGGTCAGGGTGACAGCCGGTCGTATTGCAATTCTTCTCATCCGATCCGTCAACACAGTCCACATCAAAATCACACTTCCAACCTCTGAGAAAATTATATCAAATATTTGCATAAAACACGAGCTTTATTTACACTATAAGGAAGCATAATTCAGCAGCAACCTATGTACTAGAATCAACTTACTTAAATATGCAAAACTGTGGACTGGTGCATGTAAATTCATGAGGGCCACACGCAACGTTGCAGCTTTTCTCATCAGATCCATCTAATTTAAATATCACAAAATCAGCGTGCAACATGTTAGCTCTGTGGACTAAAGTAGGTATACACAATTTATTAGCTTTTATAATTCAGTGCAACAAAATCTGTCTTCAGTGTCACAGAAACTTTCCAGCTTAACTAAAACATAATACCACACAAAAAACCATGCTATCAGGGTTGGTCCCTAGCTCAACTTTATTCCTTATCATAAGAAAACAACCCGGCTATTTTGACTACCAGAAATTGTTTGTATTCACTGATGGATTACCTTGACAGTTGAATTCACCATCACACCTAAATGTACCACGAATACAACGACCATCTTGACATCTGAATTCGGATTCACTGCAATTTCTCGGATCACAATTATTTTCGTCACTTCCATCACCGCAATCATCCTGAAAGCAAAAGAATTTTTAGATATTAATACACCTATAAGCATATTAAATATTAATTCCCAATCCAGAATTATTTACAGTTACAAGCATAACATAATGTTCTCTACTCACGTCATAATCGCATCTCCATCGACCAGGAATACATCTAGATAATATTAAATATAACAATTTTAAACTCGCTGTCAATATTTTGTGAGATGGACACCAGTACGGTGCGGTGCTTTAAAAAGGTATAGTGCATGGATACTACATCCTAATCCTAACTTTGCTGCTCAACACATAATAAAGGTACTTACTTGTTATTTCCACATTTGAAGTATGTGGGCTCACATGGATGAGTCTCTTGGCTAGAGCATTCTGGAGGTTCATCTTCCCCTAGGTACACAATCACATTAAAATTAAAAGTTTAACTTTAACTTACCTAGTTTGGGATAGGAAAAACCAGAAACTTGGAAAGTTTTTAAAAATAAGACGATTTGCATGGTTTCATGCAATATAATGTCGACTTAATCTGCGTAGGCATTTACTAATGGCTAAAGCTTTACCATCGCCGCAGTCTCTTTCGCCATCACACTTCCATTGGTTTGGTATGCACTTCCCACTTCGACACCTAAATACAAAATATATCTTTCACAATATTTTATATCCCTTACCAATAGCCGTGGTAACAAAAATAAAATAGAATTTCAAATCGAACTCTACCTGAATTTATTATCATCACAACTTCTTTGAGTGCAATTGGAAAATTCGTCGGATAAATCACCACAGTCATCCTAGAATACAAACAGCATCAAGGAGGAAATAAATGTGACTGAACATCATACTGTATAATTAATTGTAGCGTACGGTTTATTAAACAAAATATTTTACCTCTTCATCACAAACCCATTCAGCCTGAATGCATTTTCCATTGCCGCACTTGAACTACAAATTACAGCAATAATAATACCAGAATTATTCCAAATTTTTATTAATGTACATGCAACAGTATATACTACGTTAGAATTTCACTATAATCAGCACGTGTGACACTATTACTTTACCTAATTTACCTACTTACTTTACCTAACTTTACCTAATTGCCTACTGTAAGAAATAATTCGCCCAAGCTGCCATCCGGCTACACAGATACACATTCTCGAATGTTTACAAACGTATATAATACACGGTGTTTACAAAAATCACTTTATTCCAGACTTTTGTAAACACTTGTTTACATACGCGGAGTTCGCAAACATAACCACCGTGTATACCAAGCGGTGCTTCTACGATGCTGATATTGGCCTTTACAGCTAGGCTTGAATTTTGCATGTGTTTACAAATAGCAAGGCCCTTGGTGGCTACAAAAGTAAACTAAGCTGTATTCATCACCGGAATGTTAAAATTACCACGGGGTTAACAGACCAGAGCGCTACTAGCCTGCATAGGCAAATTCAGAAATACGGAGTTCAATGAAGTCTAAAAATTCCTACTTTTATTAATCAGAAAATTACCTGATTTTTTGGACATGATTTTGGCAAGCAATTTGCTTCATCTTGTCTCAGTTCCGTGATAGGGCAATCCGGGATGCCATCGCACTGTTTGTAAGATGGAATGCAAATGCTGGACACGTTGTCATTCCCAACGCATTTAAACTGAGTACTAAAGCAGGTGTGCTGAAAATTCAAGAATAATAAATTAATTTTACAGTAAACTATTTACCACTGTTATAATACATATAACTTGAGTAATTTTTACATTTAAGTTATGCCGTATGACAGCATAGTAAAATTTATCAATCAGTAAAAGAAAATACTTTGTCACAGTTGAGTTCATCCGTCCCATTCAAACAGTCCGATTTCCCATCACAAAGTTGAGCAGGATGAATGCATTCACCACCTTTACATTGGTACTGCCCAGGAGTGCATTTGAAAGGTGGACACAAAGGACCCTCGTCACTACCGTCTCCACAGTCGTCCTGCCATTCAAAAATTAAATGTAAATATTTGCAAATATATAGTTTATCTGTATTCAGTTGTTTGTCTTAGCATGGTATAAACAACCGCAGAGGCAATGTAATGAAATCAATTAAATTCAATGTTAAAGGAACACAGTTGCAAGTTTACCTGATTGTCACACTGCCACCACGCTGGTATACACTTGTATGTATTGTTGCATTTAAATTGGGATGTTGTGCAATTATGCTCACAGCTGTGGCCGTCGGCAGTCAACACGAAGTTTTCAGGACAAGCACAAACTTTATTGCCCCCGGGCTTGAGTAAACATAGGGTTTTGCATCCTCCATCGTCAATACAGGGATTTGATCGCACTGAAACAAGTAAGGGATACAAGACAAAAATATATATTGACATTGTCATTTCTTGATTTCATTTTATATGATAAGCTTCTACAGTTCTACAGTATTATTATCATAAATCATCTGTATCATCACATTTTTATCTATATTTCAGTTTTGTTACACACTATTTTACTCTGACCGTTAATTAACTGCTAATTGTAATAAACAATCTATTTGTTTAAGCTTAAATTTATACCAGCGGAGGTAACTCTTCCATGGCCAACGCTTTACTCGCAAAAACGATAGAATGACTTAAGATTGTCATTACACCACATTATGACAACCTACCAACCTAACATAGAATAGTAGCAGGTAAGTTGTTTTCCACCCACACAGGCGACAAAAGAATGAAATCAGCTTAAGGGAAAAAACGGACAGTACGCACGCTGTGTCCACCACCCACTGTACCGCTGCACTTTATTATTCATGATCATCGAAGAAATGCCTAGTAAAGAAAGTAATGGTGTGGGACTGCTGCTATGGTATGATTTATGAGATTACAATGCTGACACGTGCCTGTCTACGCTAACATTTATAATTGTTTCCCTATCTCAAAGAAGTACTTCAGTACTTGCGTATGTGCCGACTGATGAAAAGAAACTGGACGAATTCATTCGCTTCCTTTAGCAGCTGCTGCACAACAAAACTACCTGTCTACCTCCATTTACTGGGCGCATTGAATGGATGCAATATCTATTCAATTATCACCCCCTAAATATATCAAGCAAGACCCAGTTTATGTGTAGTATGTTCAAATGTGCTTCTTAAGGGCTCTGATGCCCCTAACCATTGCAATCCTCATTCCCTGCCCAAATGCAGGCATTTAAAATCTTTATATCCCATATAATATGTAGGTAACTGCTATACTTAGACTTCCTTCCTGTCTACACATAATACGGATTATCGTAACTATGTGCCTTCACCCACGAAAGCCCAATTCAGTACCAGCATATGAGCATCATTGTGCCCTAAAATACCTTTAACCTTAAATAAACTGATTTCATTTGCTAAAGCTAACCGTGCAAGTCATAGAACAGCACCAACGTCTCCACACTCCACAGTAATCAAAATAAAAGTAAAAAATATTATCCCAATTAGAGAACCACACTGCATAAAAATATTAAGCAAGATTATTTGTAATTTTCCACTGCTACCTACCTATCGAGCTATCGGTGGTAAGTGTAATTACAAATACTGTTAATTATATGTTGCAAATACCAAAACTCGATAAATTAAAGAGCACAAAGCCTTGCGTACCCTTGCTCTGACCTAACTCAATACTAAACGCTGCCGTTACTGCCGTAGACACCTTCGATACTTGGCCTATAATTGAATTTTGATCACAATTAGTTGTACTATAGTACGGCATGAACAACAAAGAAAGGAGCCAATATCCATGAGCCTGCACCAGTGTACTGATACGTATTTTATAATTAGACCACTTATTGAGTATAGATACTAGGAGTAAAATGCCTTGAACGCTTTCCGTAGACCCGCAGAATACGTGTATTTGATTTGGTTGTTTTTAATACTTAAAAACATTGATTGGTTGACCGACATTAATGATTTCATCTACGATCAGCAAAAGAGTGAGAAAAAAAGTCGCTTGAATTCAATTACCTAAAGAAATGTACGTGTGTGAGCGATAAGCTCTGTATCTATCAACTCTACAATTAGTTGGTTGGGTTCCCAATTAATTATTTTTGAGGTAAGAATGGTATAACAATGTAAATAAAAGTAAGTCTTGGTCGCCGTAACCACATATACCAAGCCGCAGCACAAGCAATGCGAATTGCACCGCATGAAATTACATCATCGTATCGAACTGTATCTGAATCATGTAAGCGAAAAACGTAAATAAACTCTCAATGCTCTTTAGCCACGTTCACGTTCAGCAATCGGTGCATTCAACCATAGACAGTCTCACCTAGTCCCAGCGCTGACCTTTATAATAAAACAGTAATAACAAACCAACCCAAGCAATACATTTTTTACTGCACTACAGATAGACCAAAAAAACACATCTTAAGTTTACACGTTAATTGAAACGGTGTGTATTGTTTATATGTAGGCATGTAAGTATGTAGCAACGTAGGTAGATAAGGATGACGACTTTTAAAAGGATTGTGACGAATGCGTTGTGTACCTACTTTCATCCCGACAGTGCGGTGCAACGCAGACGAAAACTCACGGTTACGTGGGCACTTAATTCTTGAACACTCCAATACACATAGCGGCCACGTTACGACTGACAATTATTTAAATTCAATAGAACGCTTACACTTTCATTCATGCATTCTTTAAAAAACCAAAGTTCCTAGCCCAAACAGATATGATCCAGAACCCAGAAATGAATGATACTGATATTCTGTACCGCAGCACTATAAACCAAAGAACAGGAATGCCGTATGCAGCGTCAAGCAAAGATCACAACGCAGCGTTCATTATTAAAGCAAGTACGGCGGCTGTTGGTGACAGCTCGAATTCAGACACTCATGGGAAGTATTCCCAACTATAGGTGTGCATGGACACTGCTGATCTTTGTCATTACCCCATACAATAGGATATGTGTATAAAACCTAGCCTTTTAATATTAGGCGAATCAGTGGGAGCAATTAGAATGGAAAAAAATAAATATACATTTTGTCTATCAGTGTTTCTCACGCATTTATGACTTCGTCTTACATTTTCGATTAGGTCAGACTATCTATTATCTATCTATCTATAGTATGTGCGCAATAATTATTGTGGCCCTTCCACTAAGAATGACAAGAGTTTAGTAGTTTTTTTTTGATGAGTGCACCCCAAACTTTTGAGTAGCATTTTCGTCATTCCCACCCCAAATTTAAGTCTTTGTAGACGACGACGACATGCAGGCAGTATATAAGCGCTCCTGAACTTTACAAACTTCACTCAATACTTACCACTTCCCAAGTAAGCAACTAGCAGCTTTACAAAAATATTTTTGAAATTTTCCTATTTTTTGCCTAAAACGCAAAACAATCAATCCATCAACATGAACAAGATCATCATTGCTCTTTTCCTCGCCGCCGCCGTCGTCGCTGTTTCAGCTGGAGGATACGGACACGGTGGGCACTACGCCTTGGGCTACGGATTCACCGCTGCCGGATATGGTGGTCATGGTGGTTACGGTCACGGCAATCACGGAGTTGCTAAGGTCAACGTTCACCAAACTCCTTACGGATACAACTACCAAGTGAACGAACATGGACCCCACTACCAAAAATACATCCACCAAACCGCTGAAACCCCATCTTATGGATACGGACACGGTGGATATGGTGGATACTAACTGGTTAACACCTGCCTTTAAGATACGAATCCAACCAAGGAAGACTTTGCCGTTTCAAATCGATTGCCAATACTCTCATTCCTTAACCCGGAAGCGGGGCTATCCAGGTGGAGGGAATTCTTCTCGTAACTCAACACTCAACTCTGTAGGATTCTTACTTTGCTTAACTTAATACTTTCTGTATACCTTCTTTGCCAAAAAAATATGGCTAACAACCTATGTCTTATTTCTACCTTTAATTTTACATGTAAGTGTAAACCATTTACATACTCCAATTATTATGAATCGTATAACATTTTATTTTTGTAAATAAACTGAGCCTTTGTTTGTAAACAAAACTATACTGAAGTTATTGTGTTCAAGTTTCTTGCTTCAATCATTCCAGAATATTGGAATTTTCAGTCCTCACACTCACCGAATCTAGCTCCTGTATCAATGAAAATAAACGAACTACCTGGCATGCGAATATACTTCACTGCATCCTACTGTGATTTATGTAACACCACAGTAACGCCAAATGAATTTTTCATATTTTCTTTTGCACTGACTACCCATTGTAATTCCGAAGCTCATGTCAGTAGGATATCATTAGAGCAATTCTTATCTAATGTCACTACCTTGTATCAGCTAATCTGAACTACACGCATCAATTACGCCCGACACGCATGCATTCAATTTTTCACTTCCCCTTTTACCGGTATGGAGTGTACCTTACTTAGTTCAGCGACTCACTTTGGTTTTCGTATGAAATGCACTCATGTGGAGTCACCAAGATTAATTAAATCTCAAGCTACAAAAAGCATTATTCACATTCGAGACATCCTCGGTGTGCACAACTAACATAAACGTCACCACCACACTCGCCGTGAGATTTTTAGCTACTAGGTACCAACATGAGATTTCCTATGCTATGCATGTACAAGCAAGAAATTAATTACCAGCAAGAAAGTATCCGTATTACTAAAGGGTTTGTAAGGGTCGAACGGTACACTAGTGATACTGTTTCACGCTACACTAAATGATGCAACAGAACAGGCCTGGATCCCTAAACCACTTAGGTATAAACAAAAAATGAATCAAATTATAATCTTACTTGGAGGTTGACGGAACGGGTGGTATACTTTAACATCCATTGGACGATGAATGGTTCTGGTAACGGTTGTTTGGTTGAGACCAGTGTATTTATGACAACGCTCCACGCTCTTCGTTTCCCAGTCACTCCAATATACATAATCCTCAAACACGGTAATTGCGAAAATGTGATGAACTTTAGCTAGCGGATTGCTCACTGCTTTGAATGTGTTTAAAAATAATTTAAATAAGTTAACCTTTTGAAAAACAATTTCCTGAATTATTTAAGTGATGAGCAACTAGACACAATAATTTTTATACCTCGACTGTGAATAATTTTCCTATTATGACCATCCAAATCTGCCACGGCTATGTAATCTTCTCGGGCATCCGCCCAAAATATTTCATTGGTTTCATACGAAATAGTCAAAGCATTGGGCCAACCAAGGTGTTCCGATATCAAAATTGTAACGTTATAGCCGTCCATATCAGCTTTACCAATATATGGTGTGTCCCCCCAATCAGTCCAGTACATTTGACTACATTGATACACAAAACGGTAAAATAAAAGTACCAACAAGCCATTAAAATTAATATCAGATAGACATTCCGTATTAAATGAGGCAAGCCTTTATACTACTTAATCTGCGAATTCCATTACCCATGGAAAGGGTCCAGCGCGATTGCTCTGGGCTCTTGCAGGCCCTCGTTGACCAGGATCTTACGATAATTTCCATCCAATTTAGAAACCTCAATAGTGTCCGTTCCTTTGTCACACCAATAGAGATTTTTGCCTATCCAATCTACTGCCAACCCATCCGGACTTTGAACAGTAATGTGATGTAAAGTCTAAACAAGCAATCGCAAGTAAAATTTTAGCATACCAGATAACCAATACTGGTCCGACCGGTCGATACCCTTTTCTTTTTTAATATATGTACCTGCTCAACGGCACCCTCGGTTTGATTTCCACCGTGTGAAATATTACAAAGTCTCTTGATACTACTTCCAAACGCAGTCACGTCTGACCAATATATGCAGTCACCCTCCCAGTCATAATCCAATGCCACGGCATTAGTTAAATTGTGGGCAAGCAAAGTGATGTTATTGTTCATATTTACCATGCGAATGTAGTATTGATTGGAAAACATAACTTTAACTGGTTCACCTAAAAATCATGATAACCACCACATAATGACAGATGTTTTATAAATTGACTATAAGACTATAGATGACTATAATTTAATAAAATAAATTTACGGACTGCTACAATCAAGATAGCTTGAACGAGAAGTTTCCTATACGTATTGGAAAAACCTAGTTTCCTTACTTGAATTGGCCTTGCAAGTGTGGAAATCATTCGCTAAAATAAAGCCGTCCACGCAATCACATCTGTACGAGCCGACAGAATTAAGGCATAACTGAGAGCAAGCTCGTTCTTTGCACTCATCAACATCGACGCAGGCTAAGTTATTTGATTCACTGGGTTTGAAGCCCCGATTACATTTGCACTGATAGCCCACCGGTTTATCAATGCACTCCGCGTTTTCGTCACAAGTTCCAGCTTGTTCACACTCATTTATATCTACAGATCAAAATTGGATTAGTGATTTGTTTCATGTAACTTTAACCTAACCCGTTTATACAATGAGAAAAAAAAAGAACTGAACTGCATGATATTTCATCCGAAGAGTCTCCGCAATCGTTACTACCATCACATAGTTGGGTCTCGTTCACACAAACATTATTCTTGCACAGGAATTCGTTTTGTCCTGTACAATATTTTCCTTTCCCTGAAACACAGTAACGTGATTTTTAGACATGAAGGACACAAAATTTAGATAAGAAAAAGCTATCGTCGTCAAAGAGGCTTATGAAAGCGACATTTTTTAACATTATGATGAATCCATCAACATCATTTGAATATCCCTATAATTAAGCCTCTTCATTGACGACACATGGGGTGATTGACTATTACGGCGATATTCTAGCATCTCACCACATAATGAATCCGATTCATCTGAACTGTCACCGCAATTATCAAACGAATTACACGTTAAGCTCTTGGCAATACAATGACCGTTGTCGCAAGTGAAAGAGCTATTGTCACATTTGTGGTAATGGCAGCTCTCTGGCTCATCACTTCGCTGAGGATCTCCACAGTCATCATCTAGTGAAGCAGGAATGCATAAGGAATGAGATGAGACCTAGCGTTAATTTCAGGTTCACTATTGGGACAGAGTTCATAAATCAGAAATCGTACCTCTATCACAGTAATACTCTTTAATGATGCAAAGTCCATTGGGGCACTGGAAATGATTTGGAGAACAATTGCCCGTGAAAGGAACTCGGGTTACATTAGCACAACCACCTGGGGGATTCTCATCTGACTGCGTGCCGTCGTTACAGTCAACCTAAGAATTATATAATCAGTATGTTCAACACCAATTAAGTAATCTGAACAATAACAATGTTGCCATTCAACGGATGAACGATGAAAATATTGAAGTTAATATTAATGCATTACGTCTCCATCGCAGACCCATTCTTTAATAATGCACCGGCTGCTTCCAGTACACTGGAAGTGGGTAGAGTCACACGTACGGTTTTCTGAAACAAATCAATAAAGTCATTAAAGACATGCATCGTATTTACAATGAAATTAAAAATAGGCCGATTTGTTAACTCACCACAATCGCTGCTTTCATCCGAGCCATCAGAGCAATCAGACATACCTACGACGTAAGTAAAGTACAGTTAGGCAATCCATTCAGCAGAATATCAAGAGTGTGACAAAAACAATGAATTTCCTTACCATCACACCGCCACATTGGTGATATGCATTCTCCCGAATTGCATAAAAATTGCCCAGGTCTACACGTATATTCTGTAAAAACAAAAATGTTTTTACTTGAGCCTGTTATAGCGACAGGAAGGTTGAAAATGCCTCCAATCGTGTAAAAAGACCGATTTAACCACAAATTCCAGAAATAGGTAAAAATCAGCAGCTATCAAAAAATGTCTCTCTGAGCTTGAAGGAGGCAAATATTTTTACGGATCTATTGGATTTTAAGTGTTCTCCGGGCTGTCGTAGGAGTTCTTTGCCTTCTTCAAAGTTTTCTAAAACTCCAGATATTAGCGTAAAACTAGAATTAAAATAACGTCTAATTTAATTTAAGAACCATACCGCAATTTTTTTCATCTTCTCCATTTTCACAATCGTTATCAGAGTCACAGCGCCAGGAGTTAAGAATACATTGACCATCATCGCATTTGAAGGAATTGGGTTGACATTCCGCTTTCTTTATTTCGGAACCGTCACCAGTAACTCCATGGTTAGTACAATTTTGCTCATCCGACCTATTTTAAATAGTCAGTTATCAGCTCTTAACTAATGAGGTACATGCCGCATACTCTAACTCAATAGCATTTAAAGTTATAAACTCACCCATCCCAACAATCATTGTGATTATCACATATCCACGTTGTATGAATGCAAGCAGTTGTTTTTTCACACAAAACGAAATCCATTCTTCGACCAAACTTATCTGCCAAGCAGCTTCGGTTGGCTAAAGTTTCAAAAAACATATACTAACTTCAAAAGAATCCTATTACGTATCCAGCCGTTACTGATCTATAAAATGTGACAACTGTATTCAAGTTCGACTAGACTGGCTTTGAACTTACGGCAAATTTCAGCAAATTCATCGCTCGCATCTGCACAGTCAGGATGACGATCACACAGAACAGTTTTATTGACACATCTGCCATCGCCACATCGGAACTGAGATTCTGTACAGTTGCAATTTTGTTCATCGGAAAGATCCCCACAGTCATTTTCCTGTCGAAATATTATCGTAAATACAATTAAATAATGTAATGGAGGCAGGAGCACAACAGCTGTTGTTATAAGGTATCAGGGATTCCGTATATATACAGCCTACCAAACCAGAATTTCCAATATTTCAAATTTTATGCACAGTTAATTTAAATCCAAAATGAAAAACATAAATTAAAAGGTATAAGTATGTCTAAATGTCAAATATGTACAACAGTAGTATTACAGTAACAAATCAAAGTCCTTTTTAATGTAAACATTGCTTGTGCTCCAATGTATTATTTTGTGGAGAGCACTAGTTTGCGAATGCGAACTTGCGTCCTAATGAGTTCTTGTCCAAACAGGTCTAAAAATTTAGCTTAAGCAGGTACTACGTTTCCCCCCGTTTATTTCGACATTAGTAAGAATATACGGTATTAACGAACCTGGTTACATAGAAGATTTTTTGGAATGCATCTGTTGGAAAGACATCTGAAGAATCCTGGCTCGCAAACTCTTGTGGCGCAGTATGGATCAGATTCATCACTGCCATCGATACAATGAGGATACCCATCGCACGTTAGCGAGTATGAGATGCAACCACCACTAGCACAAAGAAATTCTCCAGCATCACAAGTTGTAGCATTTTGATCGAAAAGCACGCAACGTCCATCCATAGATATTTTATTTTTTCCACAGGTGCAGTTGACCTTTCCGTGATCATCCAATGAACAAAAATCAGAGCACCCTCCATTCAGAATACTGCATGGGTTAGCTATGCAAGCTTCGGTTTGATTTGAAACAGCAACAATGCCCATTGGCTTAGGGATATCCTTCCTTAATACTACAACATCATCCCCCGTGTGCTTGTTGGCTCTTAATACAGATAATAGGACCCAGTCTGTCCAGTAGATGTAGTCTCCAAATACAGCTATCGCGAAAGCGTGTTTTGGCTTATCTTTACCAATAACTTTTCTGTTGCTACCATCAAAGTCAGCCCGCTCAATCTTGTCCAATCTAGCATCAACCCAGTATAACTTCTTGGCGACATGATCCAGCGTGAGTCCATTCGGCATTCGGATGTCCGTTTTAATAATAGACTCC
Organism: Dicyrtoma fusca; assembly: GCA_034695205.1. Taxonomy (NCBI): domain Eukaryota; kingdom Metazoa; phylum Arthropoda; class Collembola; order Symphypleona; family Dicyrtomidae; genus Dicyrtoma; species Dicyrtoma fusca. The sequence goes on along the minus strand of JAQFZC010000163.1, from coordinate 30,220 downwards.
ACTTTGAATCCGCTCATATAGGAACGCTGAATTGAGGGTCTATTTGCATCCCAATTTGTCCAATATATTCTAGACTCGCAAGGATCAACAGCCACTCCTCGAGGTTTATCATTACTATTCAGTTTTAAGATTTTGTCAACCTTGGCATTCGGATTGTACGGGTTTAATCGATTAATAGAAGCATCATTGCTACACGTCCAATACAAATCATTGTGTGCAGCTTCGTAGTACAGCCCTTCAACAGACCCTTGCTTCTCAGCGATAACAGTGTAGTTCGTGTTGTTAAAAAAGACGCTGTTTATTGTTCCAAGTTGAACGTCGGAATAAAATAACATCTGCCGTCGGAAGTCAAACGCCAAACCAATGGCATTACGAATGTGATCTGGATTTTGAATCGGGGGAAACGGTGAATTCGGAGTGACATCGTCCAATACGTGAACTGTTTCTATACTTGAGACTCTCGAAAAGACGATAAAGGCGTCATAATCTAGAATTTAAAACAAAAGTAAATTCGAGAGTTGACGAATGATAACGTCTATGGTGAGCTGACTCGTATTCGTATGGCACTAAAATCTACTTTTCGCTAGGCTAGAACAAGCTTACTTTCACAAGATTTTCCATCTGCAGCGATTTTCCCATGAGCACAAATACAAACAGGATGAGTGCCGTTAAATAAACACAGATCTCCACAACCTCCGTTATTAACTCCACATGCGTTTTTCCCACTTTGTCTTCCGCGACTGAAGATACCCAAGTCTTTCATTCCAACCCCTAAATTTTTTCTTACGGTTTGAACATTAGAAAAATTCTTCACGGAAGCTGACATTATGCTGCCGCCTTGGTTTCCCCTAGGAAGATTGTAATCAAACGTATCACACCATGCAACTGTCAACATCAAACTATGTAAAATTTGCGTTTCGAAACTCTAAACTTACATATCAATCCAATAAAGATGCCCTTTATCCACCACAGGGGAGTGCAAATGAGACTCCTGAGCTCCCTTGTACACAATTGTTTGATTGGAGCCATCGTAACCGGCTGAAACGATCTTATCCGAAGAAGAATCACACCAATAGACTTTTTCATTCTAAAATTTAAAGAACACCGATTTTTAAAATGTGTGGATGGAAAGCATTGCAGTTTCAAACACCAATTTTGATAACAAGATTTAAAAAATTATTATGCAGAATTAAAATATTTAATTAAGGCATAAACCAAAACCTCAATGTCAAGTGTAATATCGGCAACTTTGGTTGTATTCGTCAGTACGATAACTTTTCTGTCTGTGCCGTCCAAGCGTGCTCTTTCAATATGGCCCTTAGATATATCACTCCAGAAAAGATACCCTTTGCTGGGATCAACCGCAAGTGACATGGGCTTGTCCAGGTCAGACGTGAATAAAACATAATGACTAGTTCCATTTACATGAGCAACTTCTATCCACGAGTCCTTGGGGTTAGCCCAATACATATTACCTACAAGACGAGTTGACAATGAGTAATGTGGGTGATCAGTAATTTAACACAATTGTATTTTCTTTATTAGTATAAGCACAACAAACCCACCAGCATTCCAGTCAATCGCTAGACCAATAACGGCATCCAAATCTTTGAGCACCAGCTCTCGCTTCGTTCCATCCCGCTTAATTCGGGATATTTTTCCTTTGTCATTATCCAGCCAGTACAAATATTCAGAATCTGCGAATTGCCAATAAATAATTATTTCCCAGTCTGATTGCCCTTTTAGACTTGTACACACATAAACAAAGGGTAACGAAATTATACAATCTATGGAAGTTCATATTTTAATTTGACATACTTTCGTCCACTTCAATATCCGTGGCATCGTGGCTAACCAGAGGAATAGGAACGAGCAAATCATCTTGCGATTCAACGTTCGGACTAATTCCTTTAATACCGGAGGAATCTGCATAAACAAGAACTGAGTCCATGCCTGTGAAATTTAAAAAAATACCAGACAGGTTAGGATCCGACTGAACATCGTTTTATTAGATCAGAACAGATTTAAATAACTAAATTACACTGTAATAACAATAAACTACAAATCGAAAAAGTTACTTTTGCATTTTGTATTATCCGATCCAGTGGACTGGTACCCAAGAGCGCACTTGCAAACTTTTTTTGTACTAGAAATTGGCAGACAAAGATGTTCACAACCACCTTTGTTCACAGCACAAGGATTTGTACCATTCTGCTCATCAGGATCGTACACCCGTACGGAATAAATGTTTTCTGTAAAGGAATAATAAAAATTACAAAGTTACACTCGATTAACCCGAATTTCGAATCAGAAACAACTAGCACAAAATTACAATTCATAAGCGACCTGTATTATTTCGGACATAAGTGAAGTTTCCCCCAGTGGTTTTGTCTCCCTTTAAAATGGTGTCTTGCTTATCCGAAGCAAACAGTACCCAATTCTTGTAAACAGTGATGACTGTTGGCTTTAAGTCACCAAATGTAATTGTATGAACATTATTGTGACCAGCTGGTGCGGTAAAATCATAATATTGTATTTTTTCCGTGTTTGCGTTGGACCAATAAAGGCGATCACTGGTAAAATCATATGTAAGACTAGATGGATTTTCCAGAGCTCGATTGTCACGGTTGTTTGACAATACTTGACGTTTTGTCCCGTCCATCGCAGCCACTTGAATGCTATACTGACTTTTTGCAGATCCGTCAGGCCAATATATAAGGCCTTTATGAGGATTGACAGCAATAGAATTGACTCCTTTCAAATCATTCTTTCCATAAACTATAGTGGTAAAATACTCTCCCTCCAAATTTGTCACCGAGATAGAATTTCTCATTTGGTTGCTTACAGCAATGAATATTAAATTTGAGATCCAATCCACAGCTATAGCTAATGGCTTGCCGGCCGCTGAAATCAAATGCAAATAATCGGTTTATTATCTTTCATGCTCCCACCAATGCATTACTTCATTCGATTATAAACCGAAGTTAAGACTTAAAAAATAAATAAATCATCTCACTGCAAACTTCCTTATACTTACACAAATCGATCAGCGTTTGAGTTGATGGATTACTAATATTTGCTCTTTTAGTTTCACCGGATTGGGCATCACACCAATAGATTTGCTTTGACTTTGCAATAAAATGCAGGTTGGCAGGGGCCACGATTAATGGTAAGCTCACAGGAGGTGCAGCATGGTAGTATGGCTTGTCAAAATAGACAGCTCGAATTTCATTCAGTCTTGAAAATAGTAGCATTTTTTCACTCACTGGTAATAATAAAACATAAACGATAAAATTGGAAAAATAATTAAATGAGCAAGAATATCATACATATTACACATTTTTTAAATACATTAAATTAGATTTACCGTACCAACACAAGTTCTGTTATCTGTACCAAGCATCATCAGATGAGGACAGCCACAGCTGCGAGTTCCATTAAGGCTAAGCAAGCAGAGGTGAGAGCAATTACCATTATTTTCACCACATGGATTCTTTATATCTAAACACAAAAATTAATTCATTTGTAAAGCCTAAACAGTAAATCAACCAAAAATTCTGCCAAACGCAACTAATGATTATCACTTGTTACACATACTCTTGGGTTGGCGACTAGGATGAATTATTTTCACATCGAACGGCTGTGTGTACGTTCTATGAATTGTTGTAACGTTAGCCCCAGTGAACTTGTTGGCACGCATTACAGAATTAGACCTCCAATCAGTCCAGAACAGATCATTATCAAATATCGTTATCGCGAATGGATGTGACAAAGATTCGTGCTGAGTTAGAATTGTTCGGTAATCCGAACCATCGTAACGAATTGAATGTATGGAGTCCAGCCTGCGCAAATATATTTTCTTAATGAACAACATTCCACCACTCAAAAAAGATTAAGTCAAGCAAAAACACTGTCATGCAGTTTCATCTAAAACCTTGAAGTATTAGTATATGCTTACCTTGCATCCACCCAGTAAATTCTACGTAAAGTGTAATCCAAAGTTAATCCGTTGGGCCAGGCACCTATAAATAAATTTTAATATTACAAAAGTAATTTATCAAGCGGAAAATACAGAAACACCGATATACCTTAGAGTAACAATTTTGCATACCTTCTCCATTCATTCCTACTCGAATAACAATATCTCGAGCATCTCCACTCATACTTGCTTTCTCAATACGTGGAGCATCCGCTTCCCAATCCGTCCAAAATAATATACTGAAAAATAAAATAGTATTAACTTGTACTAACACAGCTTTAAGAAACTATAACCAAAATGTCAGCAAAGCAGATACTGCATGATCAAGGCGTACCCATCACGTGGATCCAAGGCAATAGATCTAGGAGATACCATGTTCCCGGAAATCAGAGTTTTTCGGTAACTGCCATTTAATTTTGCAACTTCAATTTGATCCAAATTACTTTCAACCCAGTACAGGTTTTCACCAACCCAATCTACAGCAAGGCCTTCTGCAGTTGCTAAACCCGTCTGAATCACGACATCAATGTTGATCAGAGCTGCAAACAAATTGAAAATTTAAATAGAGAATCAAATGTACTAAAATTAAATAAAACTGAAAACAGTTACCCTCATCGTTAATACTTACATCCACTAACGAGATTTCCTTTATAAATCCTGTCATCAACGACATCGGTCCAAAAAACAACATTGCCTTTGTCGGTGTGATAAAAGTCAAGAGCGATGGAGTTTCTCAAGTTTGAAATTAACGAATTAAACTGAATCGTTGTCAAATTAATTCCACGTAATTCATGTCGATTGCTGAAAACTAAATACGGCGTTTCCGAACCTATACGCCATAATTCAGAAGTTATTTCAATAAGCGTTCATTTCTTTTGTGCCGATAAAGTTCAGCTAAAAATAAAAGTTAGAAATGTTTCTTACTCGAGCTTTTACACGTAATTCCATCATCCGCCAAATCGTACCCTGGCCAGCACAAGCAATAATGCTTCGCACTGACACGTTGACATACTTGGGAGCAAGTTCCCCAGATATCACAAGGATGCTCCGCTATGCAAGTAGATCCGTTTTTAGCCAAATAGGTATTACTTGGGCAGTAACACAAGTGACCTTCAGGAGAATTCTGACACGATTGTCGATGACTGACTGATGAAGTCGAGCAAACAGCTTTATTACATTGCTTTTCGGCTGTAAAAATTACGTAATTATTTCAGTCATAATTTGACTTTACGATGCGTTTGTCAAACGTCATGGGTGAGCGCAACTGAATAACTTAATTGATAATAGAAACTTACAGCACTTTCCTCCTTCGTCAGTTCCATCAACACAATCAGCCTTTTGATCACATAACTGTTCCACTTTCACACACTTTGTAGAATTGTCACAAGGACGAGCTGGAGCAATGCAGTTAACTTTAATATCCTTACAACCACGTTCGTCACTTCCGTCAGAACATTCTTGGTTACCATTGCATCTCCAGTATAGTGGTATACAGTCAGAGCTATTATGACATCTAAAACTGTGTCTCCCACAAGTAATGTTTCCTAAAACCCAAAATTTCATCAGCCAGGGCGAAAAAACAGTTTTATGCTAAGTAACGATTTGTACGCAAGATTTCATCTTACTGCATTCTTCATCATTAACCCAGTCATCAAGCCAGTTGCCCAGTGCACATTTTTCAACCGGGGAAATAGTTGGAGAGGGTGGGCAATCATTCTCATCGGACTTGTCACCTTTAAGAATAAAATATTGAAATTGCTTATACAGAATACGCGTGTAACTTTAAATAATTTCTGAGCTTTGCAAACTGACTCACCGCAGTCATCGAAGGTGTCGCAAACATTTTCTAGTGGAATACATTTTTTATTCTTACACTGAAACTGAACCAGAGTACATTCCGGATATTCTGCAATGCGGTTAGAACCAAACAGAACTTAGCAAACACAGGATACACAAATAAAATTCTTACATTTTTAATAAACGGTGACTCAAAAGCTGTAAAGTAATAAGAGCCATACCACAGTTACTCGGCTCGTCAGAGAGATCCCCACTGCCACAATCCCTCTCACCATCGCATTTCCACGACAGAGGAATACAACGCTTACTGATTTCACACTGAAACTCAGACCCAGAGCATGGAGCTGTAGCATTGGTACAAGTAACTGGATTTTCGTCACTTCCATCGTTACAATCTGGATAAGAAAATTCCCAATATAATTATTCGTGTTAATTAAATGAGGTAGTAATCATATCAAGACGAGGTTCACAACTTTTATTTATTCTAGTTTAAAATACAAGCCGATAATGCAACATCTAGATGGCTTTACTACCTGCTCTTCCGTTGCAAAGAAACCTATTAGGGATGCACTTCCGATCACCACAATGGAAATAGTTTCGACCACAAAGTCCTGTTTCAATTTCTGAAAAAATTGCAGCACATAGTATAAAATTCAAACGCACATTTTATGATATAATTACAAGTATCTTTCACTAATTTTGCTTCACGTACCACATGGTCCATTAGGGGAGTAATCTTCATCGCTTCCTGTTAGGAAAAAAAAGCAATTATTTGAAGGTTTTACGAATGAATATTGCATCAGCACATTACATAACTAATTCTGATAAAATTATGGAATCTAAATAAGTACCATCCCCGCAATCGTCAAATCCATCACAAAGACTTCTAGAAATAGTAAAAACAAACAATAGTTTGTCAAACAAAAAGTAAATATCGCATATTTTGTTCTGTATTTGTGTTAGTTTTAAATCGCATACTTGGTAGAAATGCATTTAGGAAACTTAGAGCACTCAAAGTGTGTGGCATCGCAGCTAAGAGGATAAGTATAATTTGAAATTTGAATGCATTTTGGACCGTCATCACTGATCGATCGGTAGCCGTCCCGACAGGCACAAGCCGACCCTTCCGGTTTTGCCAGGCATAATTCAGGGCATTCGTTGTCCCCGGAGCATTTGTTTGTTCCTACCATAAAAAATAATACATTAGAATTATAAAAAAAATAGTCTATTTTACAACTTTCATTTGGACCTAATTGCTGTTTAAGCTAACCGTTTTGGAGTGACTTGTCGTAGAGTTTAATCTGCGTGGCGTCTTCAATAAGAACAATATCAAATTGATCGAAATGTTTTTTCCGTAAGTCTGCATCTTCAATGCTCATTTTGACAATTTTCCCGTTAGCCGATACGTACAAAAACTTGTTAAAGTATGACAACCCAGTGAACTGAATGGATTGGATGCCCTTATAGATAACCTACAAAAGAAAAAAACACCAAACTTAGCACCATGGTACCTCAAGACCCAACGCACTGGATTCGTCAAAAAGTCATCTAAAAAATGCCAGGTATCTACATACTTGTCTAGATTGCGGTGAATTTGAAGCAGTGCTAATTCTTTCAATAATTGAGTCCTGAGTATCACACCAATACAGTAGCTCATTCTCAGAATCAATTGTAAGTCCCATTGGCCAGCCTAAATTTTCTACCCATACTGTTCTCTGAGAACCGTCCATCCAGGCTCGTTCGATAGACCCGTGCTTCCCAGTCCCCGTGGACCAATTTGACCAAAACATAAGTCTGAAAGGCAAAGTCAGCACTAAGTAAATTATTTTTATATTATTCTTCAATGGTGTCTATAGTAAGGCAATAAATAAATCAATTTATTTTCGTATTTTAAAAGAACAGCATTGATTGCACTTACCCTCGTTGAGGATTAACTACAATCGACTTTGGATGAGTCAGATTAGTGTGTACTAGTAATTTTTTGTGCGTGGAATTTTTCAAACTAGCCACATAAATTGTTTGCAAAGTTTCATCCGTCCAATAAATATTTTTGCCCATCCAATCAACTGCAATTCCTTCGCTATGCGACACTCCTTTGTCGAGATATATTTCGCTTTTTAAGTCCGATAATTTCTTTTTCATAATTCTAAAGTTACTTGTATCTGAGTAGTAGACGGTGGATGTCAAGGTGTCGTAATCGATAGCAGAGTATATAGACTTGTCAACGACAGGAATCATTATATCATGTCTCTTCTCATTTTTACTTAGGCCCACGCTCTTTATACCACCAGGTTTAGCCCGCAGGTAAATCAGGAAAGGGTACTGATGCTTGGCTAAGGCAGAAACATCACACCACATTGTGAAATAATTATTACATTTCGTATCTACTTGTTTTAGAAAACTGCATATATTTAACTTACTTCTGCAACTACTATTTTGCATCAGATGATATCCTTCACGGCAAGCGCATTTTGCCTTCGCATTCCCATTGGAGTCATAAAGCGGGAAACAAAATTCGGGGCATTGTGAATTATGGGTACAAGGATGCCTAACTGGAAATCAAAGGAAAAACAAGGCATATTAAGCGAATTTGAGATTACTGTAATAAAGTGAGCCAAAGCAACGCAAAATTATTTTGTAAATAAGTTGATTTAAATTACTTCTTGGTTGTCGAACGCGATGATACACATGAAGGGCAAATGGTTTTTGTGCGTCTCCTACAATAGTGGTGTAACTCGTTGCATCAAACTTATGCAGACTATTTATGGTATTGTGCTGCCAAGTTATAACAAAAAGGTTGTTTTCGTAGACAGTCACATCTTGAAGATGTTGCATCTAGAAGTCACACCAAGCAAATTGAGGAAATTAGAGAAGAGGCTAATACTTTCGAAAAATGAAGGAAAAAAATGAAATAATTCAGCATTTTTTCTTTACCCCACGATGTATTGTTTTACGATTGGTTCCATCGTAATTAATCCTTTCAATTGAATCTAAGAATTTGTCAACCCAATACACTTGTTCAACAGCAAGGTCAAGAGTTAAACCGTATGGGTAAACTATCTTCGTTTTAACCAGCTGGGATCTATTTGTACCATCCAGTAATGCTCGCTCTAGTTTGGATCCGCTTCGGCCCCAAACGGTAAAAAACATAAATCTGCCCAAACACGAAACATTTTTCGACCATTATTGTGCACTAAAAATATCAAAACCAGCAAGAAAATGGAAAATTCATTTAAGACGACTGAAGATCATACCCCTTAGTTGGATCCAAAGCAAGACCTCTTGGCTTGGAAACCTCTACATCCACAATAGTAGTGCAAATGGTCAGGTTATTTCGACACGCAAAAATCATTTCACGACCGTCGTCGACAAAGTAGTGATTTCTACTTATCCAGTCAAAGGCCATTTCATAAACATCTGCAAGAAAATCATGAGTCTTGTCTTAATTTTTTTAATTATGTATGTGAGAAAATATTGTAGACTTATAGATATAAACTTCATGATGAATACTATTTGAAGTGGCGTGGTTTACTTAAAAAGAGCAAATTCACATACTATAAAAAGATATGCATGTCAGCTACTGTTTTAGTGGTAATTTAAATACCTCACACTTACGTCACAAACCCACACAAAAAATAGTACTGAATAATTAAATAAATGAAACACACGACAAAAAGAATTTTATAGGTGAGTCATCAAAAGAAAAGTTTCAGTTGAGTCAACCTAAATCATAGGGATAGGGTACAGCACACATCATTATACCACAGCCAAGACAAATCATTACTAACTGTTGACTGTCAGAGACGAATACCACTACAAGGACCTTCTCTTTCCATCTACATACATAAATCTACAGTAGTAGAGTTATAATATACTAACCTTCAAATGAATACAGATATGGCTGCGGCATGTCCCAGTACTGCCGCAAATCTGACCTGAGAGAACATCTCATCGTTGAAACGTTATCGTGATTAATCCAACAAATAGTTTCATTTAGATGATCAAAATCAAGGCCAAGAAGATTCACGTTTGTTGGGCTCTTATAGTTTTTAACGTTCTCCACAGCAGAACCATTTAAATGCAACCATTTGATGTCTGTAGCATCTTGATATAATAACAGTGGCACTCCTCTTTCATCATTTGGCACTGAAGAACCATTTTAAAAATTTTCATAAATTATTTCACAGACGGATTAGACAATTGGGAAAAAACAGTACACCACAGAAGTACGCATAGTACCCCGAAATATAACTAATAGGGGTGACGAACAGTTAGATGACCTTACCATCCACAGCCCGACAGCGAGTTCCCTCGAGTTGGTAACCGTAACCCTTGACGCACTGGCATACTTTATTACCACTCACTTGATGGCAAAGCTGATCACATGCACCATCCAGCAAACATTCGTTTGATTCTGTTCATAAATAAATATTCTTAATAAATCAATCGTAATGGACTGAAAGTAATTAAACTAGCTCAAGTCTTTCCTTGTCTTACCAATGCACTCATTATCCTTGTACTCTTTTCCAACTGGACAGTAACACACAGGCCCTTTTTCTGATGGTTTGCAACCGTATTTACAGTGATGAGCGGTATCACACATGGTCGCATTTTTGCAAAATTCATGTTCATCGGACCTGTATTAAAATGAGTTATAACACATTTAAACTGACAACTCAAGTTATTCAGCGGGGATGTTTTCTTAAACATTTTAAATCATATCTCAAGTAACACGAAAACACAGCGGTTATTTCACCATCAGCTTAGTAATGAAATACCGACAGACAAGTTGTCACTCAACATACTCTAGCTTAAAAACAATAAATAGTTTGGGTTGTACATAGGGCTGGTAACGAAATAAATTAATGCTGACACGTACCCATCCGGACAATCTGGGAATCCATCACAAAAATTTGATATCAGTCGACAAGTAATACCGTCGCTGCAATGCATCGAGTTGCTTGCACACGTGTGACCAGTCTTGCCTAAATCCGAAAAAAGGGGTTTATTGTAATTATTTATTGCGTGGCTTAACTTTAAGGGTATACTAAAATTCAATTTTGGTACAACATGTTTATGCATCAGATAATTCCTCAACCTGACTAATTAATACATGCGTAATACATAATTACTTACAAGCTTCATTGACTTCATCAGAAGTATCGAGGTGAAAACTCTGAGCAAACCCACAGTCAGGTTGACCTGAAATAAGAAGAGCAAATTAAGTATAAAACATTAAATCATACAATACCTCGTTTTTTGAAACTACTTGTGCTGATTCCTACGGTCGGCCCAAGCACAAGCATAACAATCAATTTATAGCTACCTATGTGAACCAGAGTTACATTTAATACAGCAACAATGAATAGGTACCTATCTGAATTAAGTAATTACTATTTACTAACCATCACAAAGCCACCCCAATGGAATGCACTTCTTCGTTAGTTTGCATGTAAAACTTCCATTTCGACAAGGAACTGGAGCTGAAACGTACAAAATCGCAATCAGACTCAGCCCAACTTTAACAATAAAATATAAAACTTTTGTTGCGCATCTAGCATCATGAAGCAAAAGACAATCATATCTTATAATACAACTTCCGAAAAAACTTACGACACTCGTCCGGTTCATCCGAAGCGTCTTCACATTCTACAACTTGATTACAAATATGACTTTTCGGTATACACTTCAGTCGATCTTTGCATAGGAATTCATCTGGTGCACAGGAGGACACTAAAAATTGATTTATTATTATTGCCATAAGAATTACCTAACGATTATTTTTAGAACTGCTTGTGCAAATGTTTCCCCGACTAGGTAAATTTTATTTTAGACTTAATCAAACTACGTACTTAAATGTCAGATATTTCGATTATATTAATACACGAATGTGAATCGAATACGAACAAGGAATAAAATATCTTTTATTTATTACCCAAAAGAGATGCATGAAATTCTTTGTTCGCATCAGTGTTTTCAACAATTATGTCCTTGGCGAATACTTGACTGGGTTCTAAAATTTTGAGTATGGTCGAGACGATTACCAAAAACCTTAATGTTTTTGGTCGGTGTTGACCAACGGTAAGAATAGTTCTAGTCTTCATGATAACATCGAAGAAATCAGGTGTACAATACCAGGTTCCTTAACGAAATGATGAGGTTCCGAAGACTTGGGAACAAACAACTTTGCTGGCGAGAGATTGTTGCACATGAATTTAGCGTACTTATCTCCTTTCATCCTAACCACATGATGTCTGACCAGGGCTTCTAAACAAGACTTCGGACTGACACACTACAGAAGTAGCGATCGAATCACTAAATGTCAGTATACATTTAATACTGAAATCACTCAATCTCTTATCCTTTCTGAACTTGAGTCAACAATTATACATCTCCATGCGCAGGGAATTATTATTACAGAACTGAAGATAACACTTAGAACAATACAACAGCACGTCATTAACTTTACACTCTAGTCTTGTTGACACAACCATACAGTCCTGCACTGTTACCCTTCACAAGCATTAAATAAAGCTGCCACTTATACCTCAACTCACTTATGACTTAAACTTTAATCCGAGCGACGGAGCGACATTAAACATATAATATTCTTGATCATTTCGCGACGTCAACCGACACTAGAGACAGAGAGATCGTCTGAAACAGGAACCGTCAATCGTTGAGCAGAAGATAGTTGCCGAATTTCTTAATTAATCCGATTAATAATTCATTTTCTACTTCATATTTTGTCCTCCTCAAATCTTGAATCTCCGAGTAGCTGGACGACTTCCTATCACCTGAAAATTTAAAGTTAAAGTCCAGGATTAGCAACTGCGGTTAAATTAAAATGCTTTATATAAATCACTAATTAAAACTGTCAAGGCTCAACTAATTACTCACTACTACATATTCTTCCTGAAAAATCTGTATGGCATTTTATCCCGTCCTCACCTACAACTAAATACAACCTAACTTTATTTTGTTGTGGTCACCAGTTTACGTGACATGGTGACCCTTCCATCACTCAAAAATTTTCCAGCTGACGATGACAATCCTCCAACCGGTGATGGAACAATATTACAACTAGGTAACGTTCATCTATACACAATACAGCTGGAACCGAGATCGAAATATCATTAAATGCTAACTTTGTTCATTTAAGTCAAAAGTAAAAAATGAAATAGCGGCAAACAGCCGAGACTTGTGTATAAATATTCAGCACTCGTGTAAGCACTTAAACAACTTACAATTTAATTATAGCGCAATACAAACCCCAAACCAGAATGCACAATGCAAAGTTAAATGTGTGCATCATTATCTACACTGCACTGATAATGGATAATGAAGTTCCATTTCTACATTGAACATTAATGATTAACGACAGTGAATTTAGCAATGAGTAAATTGTCATATTAACTGGGAAGCCTATAAATAATGCGAGCAACAAACTAACTGACGTCAGTCGACACGATGACTGCTAAATGGGCTCCACAAACTCACAACTATAAACTCACAAACAGAATATAACAACGACTAGCAATTTTGCAAAAAAAAAACAAAAAATACCAAACTATAGTTAAATGAACTTACTGTCGGTTCAACAGTTATATACGTTGTAAAGTCGTCAGTCGTAGCTGTCGCCCTGTCTTGAATTTTGATTATGACATATCAATACACAATACAGCGCAAATGGAACAAAAAAACCCGCATCTTCGCACTTGGCTCCTTCGCACTGACACGGCCACGGCTCACACGGCTGACTGTTCCTCTTCAGTCAGAGTAGATTGATTGAGAGTAATTATTAACCCAAACTACATACTAGGATACATCTACATTTAATGATTCAACTTAATAGTGTTACAAGTGTATTAAATTACTACTCAACATTTTTTTTTGTACTGGGCTGATTATGATTATACGATTGACGATGTAATGTAAAAAGTTAAATAATACCAATACCAGTGTAAGCCCTGGTAGTTTAGTTGGTTGGTAGAGTTGGTAGTGGTATGGTAGTTGTACGGGTATAGATCTACTTGAGGCAGTGGCCACAAGAACGAACAACTTGATTTTATTTCTACGTCTCTCTATACGACAGTTTGTGCAGAGGAAGAAGAAAGATAGATGTAAAGATGTAATAAATATTATTCCGAGGCGATCCTCCCTTCGCTATAGGGCTATAGGCAGTACGGCTATAGGCAGTCAGAGAGACATTCTGATCTGAGCATGCACATAGATGTATCTTCTTCTTCTTCTTCTGGATGGATGCTGGATAAAAATCCCATGTCAGTCACTATAGTCATAGTTTGGTCACATGCTAGACCGGAGCTACTGCTACTACTGCTACGGACGGAAAGTCAGTCTCATCTTCACACATCCGAGATCTTCCGAACCAAACGAAGCTGTATAAGTGAAGCTAAAAAGCTCAAATCTCAAATCTCCTTCCTATCTCTCTGCCTCTCTGCGTATATACCCTCATCCTCACTTCACTTTACTCACTACTCACTAGTATGAGGGGTCAGCCATATCAATTGAGGTACAAAATAGAACAAATGTTCTGCCTCTTCCCTCAGGTTCAGGATTTCTTCCGAGTATAGCATGTGACTCGGCTTCGACGCTCATTCTCTCGTTTGAGCCGTCGAGCGGGTGAGCAGAGAGCATGTCAGTCAAGTTTTTAGTTCAGAAAGCTCAAAGATTTTCAATTTAATTCATTTTTAAGTAATTAATTAAACTCGTCCTTTTCAAAGTAGCTGTATTACTAGGCAAAATAACTCGTAATATTATGTATAACCCTCATAGATGCCCTCGGCTCCCTCTTAAGTTATATGCACCTTAAAAATGATTCCTTATTCCTTTTTTACTCAGCTCAACTCATATTATTGTCACATTTCGGCAGCTCACAAATCTGTCTTTTCAAGCTGAATTTTTTTATTTTGACAATGAGCAAATTGAAGTAAAAGTAAACGCGTTTATTACCTTCTTGATAGTGATTCGATTCGAAATTGGAGTTGAACTAACTGATATAGGGGTTTTTAAGGGCTGTCAAGCTGGAATTTGGAAAATGTATTATATTTTATTGCCTATTGTAGGTGTGATGCAATTATGGCGTTTGATAGATCGAGCAGAAGTAGAATCATTTAAGTATAATAGTTAACGGTATATATAATACTTATGTAAGTATTAAATAGATTGTAGGTCAAAATGATGGACCAGGCTTTTGACTTTCTGGTTTCTCACCTGGACAACGACGAATGACGATGAATACTAAACTATTAAGCGTACAATGTACGAGGCACGAGGCTAACGTGGGGGAAGATGGGATGGATGTAGCGCTTACACTTTGATGTGGATACGGATTGTGATGAAGATGACGGAGTGGGCGAAAACGAAGAGTTGGATAAAGAAGATAATTTTTTAAGTTTTAAAAATACTTTTTTTCATCTTTTATAACTACCTATGTATGTGCTTTATAGCTATTTTTACGCCTTCTACGACCGGCGACCCTTTGAAAATGAGCTTGGTGTTAAATAAAAAATAATGGTTTTTATGGAGGGCAATTTTTGCACACCAACTTCGTGATTTTGAAAAACGCGTTTTAAAAACGCTCTATTACAAAAAATAATTGTTTAAATAAGTTTATGGTAGTTTACAGATGGTTTCTAATTTATTTGTTTTTGGCTTTGTACTGATGGACACGAACATGGTGTTGGTAGTTGTATGCACATTTGTAGTTTGTAGCAGTTGCTGATTATTTAATAAAATTAATTTTTTATGCAAATTATAGGAGAGAGTAGAAATTATGCGTGTAAAGTCATGAAAATACGATAATATTGTACTATGAAATAAGGAAGAATTAGCTGATTGAATTGATTATAATAATTTAATGGATTGCTGTCAATATTTAGTTTATTTTGGTGTTGACACAGGCGTTGAATTTCTTTTTGCTGAACGTGGTGATCTGGAATTGGAATCCATGACCAAATCGTTGGAAAAGCAACCGGATCTGATATCCTTTAAAGACTCGGATCGTTAAACTGCCGTTCACAGAGCTGCATACTCTGAGCGACCGCGTGTCATTAAGTGCATATTTAAGCATTGACATAAGCATATTTATATATTTTTATAGTTTCATTAAAATCTAGCATTAGGCAAAAATAAACAGAGTCAACCCCAACTACAACGAATTAAATAAATCAAACTGCATTTCCCGGAAATACATAAAAATTATAATCACAAAGCACAAAAGTAACTAACTGCCTACGCATTGGTACTTGTATTTTTTAAGTTTAGAGATTATAGAATTTAAACTTTAACATCTTATGCGTAAGAAGCATATAAGTAGTGCACCTATAAAATATGCTATAAATTGAAATTCTTATAGTAATTATATCATTCTACGCAGACTTTAATTTTATGGACGGTAGTCGATAACAGTTCCTTATAGTTCCATTTGGTAGAAAAATTCTCAGTCTGCTGGTTATACCCTGAATCCACAGCTGACTAAATCCCATGTTTTTCCTAAGTCAGTAGTCAGGAGACACTTCGACTCTGATGATGCGCCTTTCACCCCCGGAGAAAGCTAATCCTTGAAAGGTGGTGTTTGTTCCAATAACTTAATTTGGCCGTCCTTATGATACCATATGTAGGAAGTGACAGGAGTGTCCATGATAGGAGGACTTGCAGTATAATCCATTGTCACTAGGGGGGGGCACTAATGGACAGAAGATTTTATAGTGCTGTGCTATACACAGGGACTCGTTCTCTTTTTTCTGATCAAAATCCTAGATGGAATTAAATTTTAAAAAGTATTTTTAAATCAAGGCTCCCTAAGCCTGCTAAAAGATCCTCCAGCTGCCTTCAAAATCTTGCCCCTGCCTGGATGCTGACCTATGAACTCTGTTACAACGAATACAGCCCGTCTGTAGGTCATCCACATCTAAAACACAACTTCATTACTCACATTTAACTTGACACTTTCAATTTTTATTATCGTGCGACGGGGCAAGAGGCTTTGAAAGACAAAACAGATGACTTGTCTTGCAAGTGGCAAGTTATGCGTAAGCACCTCCGATCTAGATTTTCCTTCTATTCATAAAGTAGGTAGGTAGGTACATTACAGAAAGTAATGAGTGACATTTTTACTTTTTTCGGATCATCGTGAAATGCCACTAGAGAGTTCCTGTAGGTTGACAGATCATCTTCCCTTCTATCAAATGGATCTTCGTCACAGGATCAGATTGTTTTCGGCTGGACATATGAGTAGCCGACGACGATGGTAATTAATTGTAATGTAAGCAATAAATAGGTGTGTGGAGGCTGCCAAAACATCATTTCTTTATTCACATTTAATAAGTAGAGCTACAAATAAACCACCAATAATCAAAGCTGTCGCCCGCCTCGTTGAGTTTCCTCCCAATTTATCCTCACGGAATTCACAACTACGTATGTAAATTCTATGTATATTGACTGTTGGTGTTTAATGGGCTTTTCTGGCAATCTGGCGCAAGACTTTTCCGCTTTTAGTAGACTAACATCTGGATTTGCTCCAGTCGATATTGGGTACATAAATAAACACGTTTATTATAAATCAATAAATTAGTAAGTTAGTAAACTAAATGATTAACTACCTCAGCTACTAATACTACGGAAAAGAAACTAAAAGTCCATCAGGACATCACCTCAGGAGTGACTTATACAAATATGACGTCTCAACGTTCAATGACATACGAAGTAAATAATTCTATCAGCTAATTTTAATTGATAAAAAAATATATTCTAAATGAGCCTTCTATTGAGAGTCAAATACAAATATGTACAACAATAAAAGCAATGTAGGACGCGAAAATACGATTGATGCGCTAGTCTCCACCCTGAGTCCCCTTCATTTGCAAACAGCGTAATGTAAGGGGCCCTTAATTTTATTCACAATTACAAGGGCCCTTTAAATTGTACGCAAATCAAGGGGACTGAAGGCGGAGCGTATCAGTGACGTCACGAAAAGACCATAAAAGCCATAAATGTTAATAACTAGCCACTGGCCGAAGAATGTGTGGTTTACGAGCGCACTCGGAGCACCCAAATGCCTCTTCATTGAATTAGTGACGCGCATGAATCACAACTGAATATATGAATGACTACTAATTATATTAATTAAATTATACTTTTTATTTCAGTAAAATCATGCTATCAATACTTCGCGTACTGCTGTGTTATTTTTTTTAATACTAGCACTAGGCAGCCAGCGGATTACAGAAAGACAAGCAGTCCACGGCACTGTCAAATCTGAGACGATTATTATACTCGCTAATTATTACGTACTGTTTGCCATCTTTTACAGGAAAAGTAGCAGGGTTCTGGTGGTTTTGATCTAAAATAGGTAGGTGCATAAAATAAGTAACTTACCTCAAATATTACAGCGGACCATTATTCGAGGCCTACTGTAAGTCCCAGGCATTTCGTCCCAGGAGTAATGCAAGTCGAGAAATTTTTATAAAGCACCTACTTACAGTTAAAAGAATTTTTATTTTTCATCAGACGTTGGGTTGGAAGATTTTACTAATTTAGACAATGGGTCTAAATTAGGTTGATATGTTGATACAGAGGAAATATATTGGTAGAATGTTAGGATACATTTTACTAAATAGAAGGGAGGTGGGAGTAAAGAAACCATGGGTTAAAAGAGCAGCCCCCAATATGTAAGCTATCGATGAGATTAACATCTGAAAGCTTAGCAACATTACACCTTGCATTAAAATGTGTTCTAGAAAATATTTTGCTAGACACTTGTCAGGTGCTAGTATATGTACTAGTACGTCGAAGGGAAACAAAATCTTAATTCGAAATGTCCGTTTCCAGCAAACCTGTCAGAACCTATTTCCCCATGGGAGTGAGGTTATTACGGCGGTACAAAATCTTGTAAAAAGCATCTGTTTTTTTTACCCCAGCCGATCTGTTCTTTTTACCCCCACAGCACAGAGCAAAATCCAGTTGATTCTGGATTTACTAATTAATCTTAAGTAACTAATTTTATTGTTTAGAATATTTTGTTAAAAATGAAATACATTACGGCTGTTAATAGTTACGTCATTTAACCTTCATATTTCATGCTCAGGTTTATCGACAAATAAACTTCAAACGTTCGCCTATTATTTTGTACCCCAGATCCCTTATAATACATTTTACCATTACAGACATGTAAGACCCAACAATAGTCTCTTCCAATTAATATTTTGCCAAACGCTTAGAATTTTATACCTATAACTATTCTGTAACAACGAGTTTTCAGTGGAAAAGGCAATCAGTGGGCCTCTATAAATAATTGATAGTTACTTAACTGAGACTTGCCTCGAAGTAGATAGTTGATTGTAATTATTTGAAATTGAGATAGAGCTTTAAAATTGTGATGAATAGTTTTGTAAAAATGTAGTTAGTATTTTGAAAACTAACAATCACAATCGCAACAACTTAAATTGTGAAATCACTATTACACAATAATTTCAATTCGTTTTTTGTCTCCTTTTCTTATTGTGCTGATATATATATATATGTAGTTACTGTAACTGCAAAAATAACCCAAATCCAACGTGAACTCACTGGATTAGGTCATTTAGTGTTGGGCTGGGAATTGTGTTCACAAACACTACTGGAATTGTAAAATCAAAAAACACAATTCACGATTTTAAAGCTCTAGCCCGAGGATAGAAATATTGTATTAACTGTTTTTAGTGCCTTCTACATATCTCTTTCGAAACTTCCAGTGGAATCTCTCACAACGTTCTGTGTTTCTCTCAAAGCGTTCTGCGATTCTGCGTCTCTCCCAAAACCCTCTGTCTGTACTCTGTGGCTCCCTCAAAACGTTGTTTCCCTTCTACAGCTGTAAAATTGTGAATTATGATTTTAGAATTCACAGTTCACAATTCTAGTAGTGATTGTGAAACAAATATTCACTAGAACTACAAATGTAGTGACTGTGAATCATAATAGCAACTACACAATCTCTATTTAAATCGTTATTTGGTATTCTAAATAAAACATTTTCTTTGGTTCCCTTAAATTTCCGATTAGGGGGCGTCCATTAATTACGTTACCAACGTTGGGGTTGAGTACTCATTTATTCTAGTCTTAAAAAGTGCAACCTTAGAATGGGAGGGGGTCGAAAATGTTTGAAAAATACAAACGTTATTTATGGACAGTTCCTTTAATGGGATTTCGTTGATTTAATAAAAGCAACAGCAATCTGCAAGAAAACGGCGGGTTAATTGGAAGCTGAAAATAATCTGCCTGCCTAGAAAATCTGATTTTCACTTTAACCTTTTCGAAACGGTAGTATATTTAGTTTTGAATATTTTTGAAAATCGTGAAATGTAGTTTTGATCGTTTTGAAAGTGTTATTTACTAGTTTTGACCGTTTTGAAAAAGTGTAAATTACTAGTTTTGACCGTTTTGAAAAAGCGTCATTTACTAGATTTGTCCGTTTTGAAAAAGTGTTATTGACTAGTTTAGACCGTTTTGAAAAGGCGTTATTTACTTGTTTTGACCGTTGTGAAAGAGTAAAATGGAATTAAACACTTCTTCTCAGCATTCTTTCCATGGTTCCCCAGTTCCGAATAGGTTAAGGGATCTTGCATAAATTACCCAATGCGTTTAGGGAGGAAGTTTTTGTGAGAAAATGAAACCATTTTCCATTTAGTCATTGCCTGTAGTACAGATTCGCATGATGTAATTTTTACAAGCTTCCGGTTTAGGTATAAAGTATTGTAAACTGAAAGGATTGCTGGTAGTAGTTAGTCGGTTTTAATGGTTTACATATGTAATTAGTATTATAGCGTAATTTAAACTGCAAATTGACCTAAGTCCAGTGAGTTCACTTTGGACTTACTAGTTAGGTTATAGTTTGCAGCTACACTAATGATATGTAACAAGAGCAAAGTGAGAAAACGAGAAAAAACTAATAGTGATTGTATTGTTAATAGTTATTGATTAACTCCACAATTTGAATTGTAGTGATTCTCAATTGTGAACTCTTAGTAGTTTAGTCATTTTGAAGTTTTCACACTACTATTATACTATGTATACTACACTAAATTTTCACAACACTACATATTTGTCATAATTTTACAGCTGTAGTCCCTTCACACGCACTACGCACCATCCCTGGCTAGCTTCAGTTATTATCTCAAGGAATAAATCCTTTAACCTAGCTGGACTACTGGGAACTGGGGAGTGAAGTTGTATGAAGTTGCCGAAGGTCCGACGGTAAAAGGAACGCACTCCTTCCCTCCCCTGTAGGTTAACGATGTTATTTTGGATAATAAAATCAAAAACATCAATTAGAACAACACATAAATAGGGCAGAATGTCAATAGCGTATTCATACATGTATTTTTAATTTAGGGGATATAATAGCGGCAAAAAAAATGCAATTTGGAAAAAGTAAAAAGCATAATAGAACATAATCAATAATTATAATCAATAATCAGCTCCAAAACCAAGCAAAAATGAGCATATTTCCCCAAAAATAAGCAAGAAAAGAATATTTTGTATCGGCCAAGGCATAGGTAATAGAGCATAATTTGGTTCGAATAAAAGCATAATTTTGGGTCTAAAAAGCGGAAGAGATGTAGGAGTAAAACATACAGGCGTCAGGCGTCAGTTTTAATTTTTTTTCAAACATGAAAAGGAAACATGAAAGGTGAGTGATGTATGTAACTATTGACATACTTAATGCCATTCATTTGCAACGAAATACTTCTAAAAAATAAAATGTTAAAAAATCCAAAATCACCTGGATTTTGTTCTCCGAGGGTTAAAAAACGGACTGTTTCGGTGCTGTGGGTGTAAAAACCAGCTGCTATAATAAATGCTGAAAATCAACGAAGAATGCGATGCCCATTGAGCCCAGTTGCATTCTTATGTTAGGTTTTACGTTATATTTCAATTAACAAATGCTTAGAATTAGAATGGCAGAGAGCAGAGAGCACGTACGCAGACTATCATTAATTAATTACGTTTAAATCTTCCTGCGTGATTTGGCTGATCTCACTGCGCCCCATTATACGATGTTTTCACAACTGCTTTTATTGGACAAGTGTTTGCATAAAAATTACAACGTACATACATACCCCTAAAATTGAAAAGTATTACCTACTTACTAACTCATTGTTGATTGCTCCAGTTTTCCAAAATAGTTTAATCAGAGCATTTTGACCTCTTATTTCAGCTTTCAGATTCCTGTTTTTTTTTTACACCACGCTAAATATACAAACAATAAAAGCTGTAGCCCCACTTTTTTGCCTTTTTCATTTCATTTTTTTGCACTATATGCCCGGTCTACTAACGGACATTTACGGTATGTTACGTAGACACATAGATAGTACTAGACAAAAATATACTTATATTTGAGATGCAATAAATATGAACAGTAGATAAAAAATTTTAAAGTCAGACATTTAAATTCATACTAAACTATTTTTCAGATAATAATTGTAGATGAGTTGATTGATTGAGGAAGTTGATTTGATTTGGATTCAGAAAGTGTCCCTTGTTTGCCATCTGCTGCTGCTACCAGCAGGGCGCTAGACGAAGAGCAGTTGAACGTGGCGTTCGAAAGATGCCATTCCTTCGAATTTGTGTTCTTTCTCATCAGTGGAAATGGGATGAGGTCATCATGTGTCATCTTTTCGTCCACTGGAGTACAGATCCACTCTTTTGTAAGTTTTGAGAATTCCTATGCCTCAACATCTCATTTTTGTATTGTATTACTATGTACTCGCTGGGATTATTATTCGTACACAAACAAAACTCCTTCGGACTGTTTTCAGTTGTCAGTATAGTTCACTCATTAAATTGTAATAACTGAATCTGAAATTCAGCGGAATCGGACTCAATTTATTAAATTCTAGCAAAAAATTCGAGACATTAAAGTAGAACTAAAATAGAAGAAATACTAGGCTGAGATTTCTAATTCATATTCGTGTACGGATTATCGGAAATTGTAGTGCTGATAAGACAAGTCACAAGTAGTAATGGTTTGACTTTGACTTGTAATTTCTAAACTTGCAAGTGTAATTAAATACACGCCAAATACTGTATAATAATAGTATCTACTTAACGTTTACGTTCGTTCGTATATTTGCACCGTAACAAAGTGACATCACTCATCATCATTCTTTGACTCATACCTATTTTGTATCTGCATCATAATACAAAAAGTAATTTTTTGGATTTATTCGCGAACAAGATTAACCTGCATCCGTACAACGGAAAGCTCTCATAAACAAAACACTCCTGTGAAGTTCTTCATTGGACATTTTTATTTGTTGGAAAAAATCGATTCTGATTGTACTACATGGCGTCAAATAGTACCTTGCAGGTATTTTCGATTTTATTATCATTTCCTTTTGTCTCTAATATTGAATGTTGCTTCTAAATGTCAAATAAAAGTGTACTTGACATGAACCCATCTTTCATCTGCGATAGTCCATATTTCTTGTAATAAACTCTTCGACAGTCAGTAGAGTTGTCAGTGACGGGTACTAGTTGCAGTGGGCGAATGATAATATAATTCATAAATACTCGAGTTTTAAAACTGAGAAGGGAAAACTGAATAGGTTGTTCAACTAGTTTCATATTTTGCTTGTCTATTGTCATTTTTATTATCGACGTAATTTTTAAAGCAATTTTAGTTCAGTACAATTAAATAGTTATGGTTCCCGTTCGTAGCATTCGAAAAGGTTGCTTGAATTCGGAGATACTTTGCACTTCATCAGGATTGCGATTACCTACGCTAATTTGATTTGTTATAGTGAGGTCTTTATTAGTCATTTCACATTTATAATATGTATCGTAGTCTGCTAAGTAAGGGTTTTTTAATTGCTATTTTGGTTAGTCTAACTTATGACTTGGTGTTACTGATTTCTTTGCGTGCTGGGGAATCTTACAATCATAATTAACTTAACATTTTGTTTGAATTGTTGGCATGAAATAGTTGCTTTTTAGCTAAAGTTTTTAAACTTTGGTTACGACAATTATTATTATTAAAGTGATGACTATTATTTGTGTTTTGCAGAAAGCCATTGACCTTGTGACGAAGGCTACTGAGGAGGATAGGAAGAAAAACTATGCAGAAGCGTTTCGACTATACGAACATGGGGTTGAGTATTTTCTACATTCCATCAAATGTGAGCAGATAATTGGATAATTGACTTAGTTTTAACAATAATTTTATTTTCGTCTTAAATTATATTTAGTGACTAGTACCGATACGTTAATGCTTTTTCTTACATTAATAAATTCGTATTTGTTTTATAACGGTTTGAAGAACAGTAATGTCGTCATGTCAAAAAGTATAACGGCCGAAGTGAGTGGCTCTATTTTGGAGATGTAATGTAATTAATTTATTGTTGCATTTAGACGAAGCGCAGAACGACAAAGCAAAAGAAACGATTCGACAGAAGTGTGTACAGTACTTGGACCGAGCGGAAAAAATAAAGGAGTACCTGAAGAAGTCCACGAAAGACAAAAATAAGCCTGTTAAGGATGGAGATAGCGCAAAGTAAGTCATTGTGTTGAAAAGTGCATACCCCGTGAGTAAAAGAATGTTGAGAAATGCTTCCTTTTCACCGATCTTCTGCATACGATATTTCGATTTTGATATTGATTGTGGCTTACCCCTGTCTATATAATTTTTAATTACCTATGTGTAGGAAAACTGGAGAAAAAGATAGTGACAGCGATAGTGATTCGGATGACCCAGAGAAGAAGAAACTGCAGTCAAAGCTTGAGGGTGCTATTGTTATTGAGAAGCCTAACGTCATGTGGTCTGATGTCATCGGTTTAGAAGGAGCAAAAGAAGCTCTCAAGGAAGCAGTTATTTTACCTATTAAGTTCCCTCATTTATTTACTGGGAAGCGAACACCTTGGAAGGGAATCCTCCTTTTCGGGGTAAGTTATGCCTATTTGAGTTTAAAACTTGGTTATATAATCATAAGTTTTGGAGAGTGAATAAAAACGAGTTATGTACAATTGCAATGTTTTATTTGCTAGCCTCCTGGAACAGGAAAGTCCTACTTGGCTAAAGCTGTTGCTACCGAAGCAAATAATTCTACCTTCTTCGCTGTTTCGTCATCTGACTTGGTATCGAAATGGCTTGGTGAATCTGAGAAATTGGTTCGTAATTTGTTTGAGTTAGCCCGTCAGCACAAGCCATCAATCATCTTTATCGATGAAATCGATTCCCTTTGCTCGTCGCGATCTGACAACGAGTCCGAAAGTGCTCGCAGAATCAAAACCGAATTTTTGGTTCAAATGCAAGGAGTTGGAAACGACACTGAGGGAATTCTTGTGCTTGGCGCTACGAATATTCCTTGGGTTTTGGATGCAGCTATTCGAAGGCGTTTCGAAAAGAGAATCTACATCCCTTTACCTGAAGAACATGCCCGAGCAAATATGTTCCGTGTTAATTTGGGATCCACTCCGCATAATTTAACTGATAAAGATTTTCAGCACTTGGGAAACAAGACAGAGGGGTAAGTAGGATTTACATTAACCGTAAAGAAAAAACTGGCAATAAAATCTCCTGATTTACCTACATAATAATTTAAAAAAATAAAATCGGTATGTAACGAATGGGCTTTAAATCAATGATAGGTATTCGGGAGCTGATATAAGTATTTTAGTTCGAGACGCCCTTATGCAGCCAGTAAGAAAAGTCCAAACCGCAACTCACTTTCGCAGAGTTCAGGGAGCTTCACGCAATGATCCTGATGTAATTGTGGACGATCTTTTAACCCCTTGTTCAGCTGGAACGCCAGGTGCCATTGAAATGACATGGGCTGATGTTCAGGGTGATAAGCTGTACGAGCCTCCAGTTACAATGGTAAGCAACTTGACTCTTTAAATCTGATTTCAGTTGGTGCGAGTTTGACACATTTATCCATACTTGGAAATTTGTATGTACATAAAAGTTTGATTGGTCTTTCAGAGTGATATGCTAAAATCCTTGTCAACTTCGAAGCCCACAGTTAACGATGATGATTTAAAAAAGTTGACGAAATTCACAGAAGACTTCGGACAAGAAGGCTAAAGAATTTCTCTTTTCTCCTTGAAGGATATGCCTTTCTGCCGATAAAACTTCATCATATAATTGTATTACTTGTGTAATTATTTTAAATAATTATTATTGTAATCGTATGTATTAAAGCATACTGTAATCTTTTGTTATGAATTATCCGTAAATTTTATTCTTATCTGTTCTCATGCACGCTTTAAATATACATCAAGAATTTAATTATTTCTCGTAATATGCGTGGGAAAATCCTGTAAATGACTTGTCGGAAAGAGATAAAAGTAAATATGCTGATATACAATACTACCGTAATTATATGATTACATACGTGTCCTCGTTATTATTTTTACAAAGACCGGTATAAATCTGTAGTTTTTTGTGTACGTGGTGTTCGGTATTTCTAAGAGTGGAGAGGAGCGGAGAAGGAAACGTTAAAAATAGACGTAGGTATTCTTTTTTTGTAAGCCATTCGTTATGTACTGTGTATGCAGTACGAAATTATTAGTGTGTCGATAATATCTGTTTCATAGGATTTTGAACTTTTTTTTTTCAAATTTGACTGAACTTTGTGCTGCGTACATGCAAATTTACAAACGCGATATTCGATAAATAAAAATTTATAAAATGTGGATCATGAGGCCTTTTATTTCGTAAGTACCTACACGACAATACTACATTGAGGTTTTTCAGAGGTTTTTTATTTCAGTATTTCGTAAACATCATTAGAACTCTTGCATTGCATTACTGGTTAGATCACTTCCTGAAGCAGATAAGCTGTTCATCCACGTTTTTGTAGTATGCTTTATCATTTCCATGCTTTTACCAAAATCATAATATGCCGTTTCCCCTGGCATGACATGACAGTGTGTAGTTGCCGCGTACGCTGTATTTACATCTATGCATATGGTAGCCGACTATTGTTCATTCATTTCATACTAACTACGATGACAATGAAATCAAGCCTAATAGTTTGTTATGGTAAAATTCATGCACTGCTTTCATGTGCTTCAAGTTACATTTTTTAAAAGTGCGGCTAGAGGTAAGTTGGTGGGAGCAAATTTGAAGACAATTTTAAGTGATAGAAGGAGAAGAGAGGTGGGAGGAGGGAAACATTTCTCAATTATGTGTTCACTGGGAATGCTGGTGGGATCTGAGATTCCACGACGTTGTTTAATTCACTTTGGTGACACATTAACATTTCTTGATTCTTTTCTTCTCGCCTCTCTCTCCCTCATGTGTGTCGTCTACACCGCACCGATCCTTCCCAAAGATTTAGTTCAGGGACACAGCAAAATATTTTCGCTGCCACTGCCAAGCCAAACTTTTCACACTCCATGCTGCATACTTATTTTCTGTATTTTTTATTCGTATGCTTATGCAATACGTTCTTCCATATGTAATATCTGTTAAGTCTGTTTTTGAGTTATGTAACAGAGACAGAATTTGCTTATAGCGGAAGGGAACGTAGTTCTATAAGAAAGTACCATCCTAAATGTATCGTAGGGCATTGATAGTCATAATAAATAATTTAGTGCAGATTCATATATGCAGCACATAAATACTACAATTATAAATAATACACGATCCACAAATAAAATCTAGGGAGGGTTGGGGCGAGGGACAATTGATAAGAGTTTACAGGTAGTCATATATGAGAGTTATTTAATTAGAAATTAAAGTACAGCAGTTAATAATGACACAATATCGATGTATACAGCTTTCTTCCTCCTTACTTTATGATTTGTATCCAACGCTCCCCCAGTGTTTGCGGACGACTGAGGAGCAAGTAGCCGGGCGGCATTGTCCGTTAAAGGAGAGCTCGTATCGTCATTCGGTAAACCATCTACCTATATATTCCAATCCAATTTAAGTGTTAAAGAATAAACATATCAGACACACCTACAATTAGTACATTTATATAAAAAATCTCTGAACTTAAATTATTTATAAAAAGCGTAGAACGTGTGGCTCCACCTGAATATTCATAGTACTCGAATGGATCGAACGAGCGGTCCTCCTGATTTTAATTTCACTTCTCCGGGAAGCCAGCAAAATGATGTCCTCATTCAGTCTCCTGTTCGGAGTCTTACAATTTGGGACTGGAATCCTTTTTGTTGTTTCCTTCCATCTCCTAGTCTCTTCTGAGTCTCTTCTTTGACTGATGAGATCGGAGGCTAAAATATTTTTCGTGTGCTTGTGTCTCCGTTAGATTTTGCTAATTTCTTTTATGACTGGGCCAAGACGGCTTTCAAGAGGCCAAGGGCCTTTAGTCGAAAAACATCTTTATTTACTTCTTAGTAGGAAATCATCACCTACAGGAACAAACGGATAAAATTTATTAATTTTAATGTTCTCGTCAAAAAGAATCAAGATTAAATTAAATGCACCTTTCCACTTAACACTAGATGTAATTTCACGGCAAGTATTTTTTAACCTAGGTAAATGGGTTACCTACCATTTTGAAGAAACTGACTATAGTAGATTACAGATCTGAAGCAAGTCTTAAGATACGATGATAAGACAAATGACATTACACCTTTAAAATGTTTCGAAAATGGTCGAAAAACCGAATTTCCATTTATTATTGAAGTTTCTCTAACGGTAATTATTATGGTTCTTGAAGTAAATGAGATTCGTCTTTTGCATTTATTGTTAAAATGGTATACAACATGTCTCTATTGGAGCACTGTGACATTAGTTGAGTAAAAGTAAAAATTTTAATTTGATTTTCTCCATGTGCAACTGTTGCAGATAAGCATTATATTTGCAAGAAATGTTTACGATGCATGAGTTAATTCTAGCCATTTAAAAGATCCTGATCATAATCATTGAAGATACAAATGATGATTATTGGAAATATGTACCAGGTTCGTTATCTATTAATACGTAGTTCGTTTGGAGAAAACAGCATTTTCCGCTTATTCACTGCAATACTCGTCCAAAGAACCTACACGAAAGGTGTTTTAGTGTCGGTAGTTCATAGTATAGCACTAACATTATGCATGTACAACTGAATTACATATAACACTTCCATAG
This sequence comes from Dicyrtoma fusca, assembly GCA_034695205.1. NCBI lineage: Eukaryota > Metazoa > Arthropoda > Collembola > Symphypleona > Dicyrtomidae > Dicyrtoma > Dicyrtoma fusca. The sequence goes on along the minus strand of JAQFZC010000163.1, from coordinate 1,346 downwards.
GAATCTAGAATGTATCTACTTTATTACCATGGAAAAGCCCAAAAACACAATGAATTCCGTAGTTTCTCGCTGCCATTATAGCCATCATCGACCAGACTCTGGACCACTGACTTCGCGCACTATCAACAGTGAAAAAAGTTCCATCGGCAAACTTTTTCCAGTCCCTGTAATAATTTATAACCAGATATATAAATTAATCAGTATACTAACAGGCTTCGTAGCTACTGTCAAAAGGAACCAAATATCGGAAGGCTCAATCCAGCTCAAACAATCAGAAATATCCCACTAGAAAGTATCAAAATGAATGCCCACGTCCAACTTTGGTTGTTTGCCCGACAAATAAACACATGGTTTGGGAATAAGTGGCAAAAATTAGAATACATGTAGTTGCTTACACACTCATCATTAGCACTCACGCCCTTTTCGCTATTTAGTTGCAAAAGAAAAATCCTTTCAATAAATTCCAAATTTTGGTCAGGAGGTTGACATTTTCAGGTATTCAATCCAGGAGGTTGACAGTTGATAGTTAAAAATTTCAAACGTGCAACAGAAAACGGCAAGAGCAACTGCAACTGTTTCCTTATATTTTTTTTTATTGGAAACCAATAAAAAATTTAAATGAAATTAATTTTTATTCGTTTCTTCTTAATAAACTGAATGCAAGGTCCTTTAAATCAAATTATATCGTATGATAGAGTAAGAACCACTTAACTGACACCGTAGTACGCATCTACAGGAACAAACAAATAAAACAAAATAATTTTTAATGATCTCGTCAAAAACGATGAATGTTGAATTAAACACACCTTTTTTTACTAACTTAAGTCGAGAAATGATTTGAAGACAACCATTTCTTGACTTAAATAGGTTACCTACCATTTTGAAGTAACTGACATAACTAAAAAAGTATCCAAAAAAAAAGCTGTTCACAAAACTTGACAAACCGAATTTCAGTTCATCGCATCATGTCGAATTTAAAAAATGGTATTAACAAAATGCATCCGCTGGAGTACAGTCAACAGTGACATCACATTCATGAGAAGCCAAAATTTTAAGTTGAAAGTTTTTGTTCCATCTGCATCTGTTTATGAATGTCTTATATAATTATGTAACTATTATTTGATCATGGTCAAAATCATTCCAAATTAAAATGATGAGTAATGGCTAATAGAAATAGTTACCTAGTTAGTTCTCAGAAAACCGAGCATTTATCGACTTTCATTGAATTACTCTAACAAGGAAAGGTCACGAAGTGGGCGACGAGTTGAAAGTTGAGACTATATCCAGTAGGTAGGTCTATGGGCATGAATACATGTGTGCATAATCATTTCTGCCGCAGGTCGGGC